>JAYJMB010015093.1:0-45487 GCA_036873735.1 Pouteria campechiana
AGAAAAATGATGAGTATGGAATTATGCACTTGGAAAATATATAGGTTTAGCCATAAATCATATTCATTGGTTTGGAAGAAACCAGTTTGAGCTATGTTTTTAATGAATGAGTTTTACCCTATACAGGATGATCTAAAAAAGATGAAAAGGAATGGAGTTGGAAGAGTGTATGATGATTCATCAGTAGGTAAGTAGGCGCCCCTCCTTTGATTTGCTATATTTATGATTGGGGATGAAAATCCCATTTGATTTTATCCAGGTTTGTGTGTTTCTCAATCCCATTTGATTGAGAATAATGATATCTGATTTGGTTAGGTATAGTGGATATCTATTAGGTTGAATTAATTGTTTTAGTTTATAATGGAATATGCATGACTTGTTGGGGATAGAATATTCCCTAATGTGGTTAGAAGTGAATGTTGCATATGATATGATAGTGAATAATATGATTGCATATGATCTAAATGGAAAGTTGGATACATGGTAATGTCAAGCGTGGATTAGACATGTTTTGGATTTGAATATGTTATATATGGATTATTCATTATTATTTTCTATTATATGCCTACTTATTGAGTTTGCCCAGACTCACACCTTTTTGTTTAATTTTTTTAGTTGACAGGTCAGATAAAGATTCCTAACCGAGGTTTAGGATTGGTGAGCCAATATTGAAGACCATACTGTTATAATAGAATAATTTGTATTGAAAATTCATATATCATTGTATATTTGTATTTAGAGATCTCAAGTGATGTGTAATTATATTAAATTATTCCTAAGCTATATTGTAATGGAGTGACATATCATTATAATAGAAAAATGTGCATATTATGTATCTTGGAATAAGCTAGGTTATTGCCATCATGGTATGATACAGATTCTGGGTTGTGGGTATGCGGTTGGATATTTTAGAATATATATTAGTATTTTATTAGATTTAATAAATAATTGTACAGGTTAAATGCTAATAATTTAGGAGATACTATGTCCTTTTTTTTTAGCAACTAGTCGAGTTCTACAATGGGACTCGAGCACCCCACCCTAAAAGTGGGCAATTCAAAATATAGTGTAAAATGATAAGTCTCACCTCAGAAGGTGGGGCATGACATTTAACTTTTCTATTGTTTGTTTTCCAAATAAATTTAGGATTGTTTATTGCAATAGATAGTGAGTATTTGAAATTTTTACATTCCCTATGGAGATAGAAACCTTTCTCATCATTATACTATAAAAATTGACACCATACACTTGCAATAAGATTTATTATGAACAAATATTCATGATTGAATTAATAAAACTAAAATAAAAAATATCTCTCAACAAAAATACAATCTGAACTTTGAATAGAATAATGAAAAAATAGGAGTTTAGAAAGGAACTATTCTATCAAAGTTGTAGCAATCTTCTATTCTTCAACACTTGAATCTTTCTTTTTGAATCAATAGCTTGAATTGCACTCCTTACACACATTTCAATTGTCTGGAAAATTCAGCAACAAAACCTCTTTGAAAAACCCTTGAAAATGTGAGAAAGAGTCGGGAATTGGATTGGATTGGATTAGATTGGATTGGATTCCATTCCCTTTGTTGAATGGCTAGCAATAGCACCTATTTATAGGCCCTTTTGGATGTCCATCCCACCTCCTTAATTGCTGCAATTATTGGTTTGCATAATCCTCATGGGATGAGGAGTAAAAGGATGAGCTTTCACATGTGATGGAGTGTGAAAATGTCGGGCTATTTGCGTCATCTTACCCTAGTTGATCATGATTGTTTTCCCTTAACATTCTTTATAATAACTTGACCTCCACCATTCATCTTGACTTGATATTCATGTGAACTCATCCTCATCAATTGGATACTAAACAAGTTAGTAATATGGCTATCAAAGCGTATTTATGTAAATGTTGAAATCTGGCCTTTAAAACTTGAGAATTCGCTTCAATATACATTTGTTTAGGGTTGTTGATCTTTAATTCATGTGTGGCCTACTTTAATTTCATAAAATAATGCAAAATTATTGCTAATTAGGAATTCAATTGTTGTAGTAATATTGATTAAGCTTGCACATGAGAATTACAAATTGGATTGCGCATAAAACTTCAATTTAATTTGCGTAAGAAATTTACAATCTAATTTGCACAAATTAAAACACCCCATCTACAACTTAATTAATGTGATCAATTCATGTACAATTCTATTTAATTTATGTATGACTCTTTAGAAAATACTTATGCAAATTAGATTGAAAAAATTCTACAGCAAATCAAAATTTAGTAAGATGCAATTGCCCCTTTTTCGCACAACTCGAAAATTCATGCACTCAACTTGAACTTGTATAATTTAATCTGCTACAATCCAGGTGGGCCCCACCTATTTTGCATAAATCTTGCACATGTGGTCCCCACCTTGGATGTCCCAAGTAGGTGGTGGGATCCACCTCACTCCCACATGAAATAGCATTAAGTGTCTATATTCAATTCCACCTCAACTTCTCCTCTCTTTGGATTTCTTCCTTCTTAAGCAACATCTTGGTCAAATGGTCAACCTTTGACTTGCTCTAAACTTGGAACTATCATCTCTCTCATCAAATCTGGATTGTATATGATGTTCCATTGCTTATTTTGAAGCAATTGAAGTGATTGGATGTAATTTGATGCGCAGATTAATGATTAAAAATATCTTCACCATTGATTTCATTTTACTTGTTGCAATTGACCAATTGACTTGAATTATTGAAACATGTGCATGTCCCAAATGGTGTCATGGTTGATCCATCATGATGATATCATCATTCTCAAGATCCTAGGCCCATTTTAATTTGCTATATAGGCTTTCTACTCTAAAATAGCTTGTTGTGTTCTAAATTGAACTGAAACTCAAACTAAATCTATTAAGTGCAATATTTGATCAAATGTAGATATAAGTCAATAAAATAAATAAAATCATATCAATTAAGGCCCAAAACATGTGAATTTAGGTATCTGAAATGTGATAAATTATGAGCTTATCAACTACCCCCAAATTTAGCTTTTGATCATCCTTGAGCAAAATAGTAACCATAAACTCATAAGATATCATACATATTCTCCCTCAATCAATTTAAAACATGATAGATGGATCACACATGTATACATAACTCAAAAATGACTCAAAATACTAACCAATTAGTATTAGGAAACTCATGCTTCATTAATCCCTCCATGAAATGAGAATGTGTGTGCTTTGTCAATCTCAAGCTACCGACATGCTTTTCAATCAACATTATGCAAACCAATGACCCTTACGATCTCCACAAACACCCCATAAGCTTGCTTTTCATCCCTCTCCACTAATGTAGACACTCCATCTACTTGGATTAATAGGTCTTCATTAAGCATGTAACAAGGCCTTGGGTTTGGCTAACGAAGAAAGGGATAAGGATTTCACAAAGTAAGATATCATAAAAGAATGCATATGAATATTTACTCTCTTAACTTTTTTCTTTCTTTCTTTTCTTTATGAGCTATATTACTACCACACTCCCAAAATATGTGAATTTAGGTATCTAAAATATGATAAATTATGAGGTTATCACCCCAACAAAGCCAAAATTTCTCTTTACATATTTACCAAATCATTCCATAACGTAAAATCAAATTTAACAATGTATGCTCCTAAAAATTAATGTCCATCATTTCTAACTCTCTTCTAAGTTTGTAGAAATATAGAGTGTTAACGCTTTTTTGTAAAAATGTTACCAAGTTGAGCATTTATAAAAACAGATTTCAACAAATGTCATGCTTTTCTATATGGTCTCTAATAAAATGAAGCTTAATCTTAATATTCTTTGTGCATAAATGTAGCATTACATTCTTTATCAAGTATATTGCATTAGTGTTGTCATATCATCTAGGAATGTCCTTGAAGCTCATTCAATAATCTAGCAATTGTTGCCTCATCTATAGCAATTGAATACAACAACTTATAGCAGCTATATATTCTGCCTCTGTAATGGAGAGAGCTACACTTGTTTGTTTCCTTGAATACCATGAAACTAACATGTTTCCAAGGAATTGTTATGTTCCACTTATTCTTCTCCTATGCACTTTTTATCTTGCAAAGTTTTCATTTGAATATCCAACAAGTTCAAAACTTGAACTGCTTGAATACCATAGTCCAACACTTGGTGTATCAACTAAGTACTTGAACATTCTTTTCAATACAGTTACATGTGACTCCCCAAGACTTTACTAGAATCTAACACATAAACATACACTAAACAAGAAATCTACTTAGATGCAGTCAAATAGAGTAGACAGTTAATCATTCTATGATAGAATTTTCAATCTATAGGTTTACCCTTTTCATCCTTATTCATTCTTGTTAATGTACTCATTGGAGTGTTTGCAACTTTCATTCCTTCCATTCCAATTTTGTGAGCATGTCTTTGGTGTACTTAGATTAACTGATAAAGATGTCATCCTTTAGTTATTTTATTTGGAATTTAAGGAAGTAGTTTAGCTCTCCCATCATGTTCATTTCAAATTTAATCTACATAATGTTTGAAAATTCTTTGTATAGATTTTCATCAGTAGCACCAAAAAGAATATCATCAATATAAACTTGTGTAATCAAAATATCTCTCTACCTATGTTCTTAATAAAGAGTGTAGTATCAACATTTTTTCTTTTAAATCCATGATCATTAAGAAACTTAATCTTTCATACCAAACTCTTCGAGTTTGCCTTAATTCATATAGTACTTTAGTAAGTTTGTAAACATTATTTGATTTATCATTTAATTCAAAACTGGGTGGTTGTTCAATATACACTTCTTCATTAAGATAGCCATTAAGAAATACACTTTTGACCTCCATTTGAAACTACTTAGCGTATATATGGGATGCAAAAGTAGGCAATATGCTTATGGCTTCCAATCTAGCTACAAGGGCATGACTACCCTAGCCTACTGCCTAATATTCATCATTATCTATGATTATTAAGCTTGTAATGTTTCTTTTTAAAATTTCTACAAAGATGAGAATTACTTCCTCAGCTCTTTGAGCATTCTCCTCAATTATTCTTTCTAGAGGAGATCTTCGCCTCAATTCATCCCAAAAACTTTGGGCTACTCCCAATAGACTTAGTGCTAGATAAATCTTATCTTTTTCAAATCTTATCTTTTTCTATGGTCCAATCCTTTCCAGCCATATTGTAATTTGAACTTGATTTTCCCAAGCTTCTATGGTTCTTTTTGTATCTCCTTGATAATAAATATTTGAATATGCACCTTGAAGAGATACTTAATCCATCTTTCCATCTCTAAGTATTAACCTTGATGTCACTCTCCAAGGATAATCTATCATATAACTACCACATCCTTATCCCTAAGAGAGACTTCTTAAATTCTAGGTATTAGTTGACCATCTTTTTGATAGTTCAATACCCATCTCTGAGGTAAGTCTTTTATAGGCTTATTCTATATCCTTACCCCATTGAATTTGTATCAATGGTTAGAGATATCAAACAAGAAATTGAGTAAATCACTGATAAAGACAAATAGACCAAAGAAGATATTGAAAAGGTCCAACAAGATTTAAATAATGGGCTCAATGAAATAGAAGAAACTCTTAGGAAAAATGTCAGAAGAACAATCCAATCTTCTAAGTCTACTAAAAATAGAGTGAGGCTTTTAGATAGAACTTCTATAGAACAAACTTATAAAAGACTTGCTCAAAGATGAGTATCCAACTAATAGCACAATTTAAGAAGTCTCTCTCAAGGACAAGGATATGGTAGTTATACACTAGCTTATCCTTAAAGAGTGCCATCAAGGTTTTTACCTAAAGATCAAAAGATGGAATAGGTATCTCTTTAGGGTGCATATTTAAATATTGATTACCAAATAGATACAAAAAGAAATCTCATGGATGGATTTGAGGAATGTAGATCCAGTCAACAAATATATTAACTTCATTTGCAAAACAGTTCTAAATTTTATAATGTTAGATTGATAATACTTTGGAATCATAACTAAAATATTTCTTTTATGAAGGATCATATCTAGTCATTTTAACAAATGTTGGATCCTCTCTAGTCTGCAGTACATGGAAAATTATAGTAATAATCTTTGTGTTTGTGAGTGTATATTTATTCTTACTAAAAAGATTTCATTGTCCAGGCTCCGATTTAGTTGTTTGATCAAAGTCGAGTGAGACTTCTTCTCCAGGATTCAAAATCCATAAATGGGAACTAGGTAATTCTTGTTCCTTTCCAATTTTCCAATCCTAGAGACTCCACTATTTATCCTATTACTTTGCGAATACTGTAACTTTGGAGTAATAGCACATATCTGATAGTCTTATGTAACAAATGTGAATGCTCCAACTTGTGAATCACATGTGTAAAACTATATTTTGATGATCAACAAACTCATGGTGGAATGATTGTGAAAATATCAAACTATGAAGAGTATATAGTGTAGCAAAATAAGTGCAAGACCATAGCCAAAGAGCGCAACTACTCATGTACATTGCCTGTGCTGCATCCGAATGGTAGCCACTTGCCCTACCACCTGCGATGTTCTAGAAAGATGTGAACTCCCTGGACAACTGCAGATGATACCATAATCACTTGACCCTACTGCCTGTGACCGCAATGAAAGCTAAGATACCTCTGACAAATCGCCTGCCACGTTAAAGAAAGAACAGCACAGCAGATATCATAACTTCTTGTGATATCACTAGTGAATGGACAACAACATGAGTTTGGGAAAAAACCAGGGTTCCAACCACAACCAATACCACAGTTGCCTGCACATATAGTCTACCAATTATAGATGCTTGCGATGCACTTGCCACTTCAATGGTTAAAAATTTTGAGCGTTCCCTCATATTTAATGAGCACCAACTATCCTCTAATGGATAGATTTAAAATGCAACTATAGAAGGAGTAAATAAAAGATGTTCAAGAGGTTGTTCCAAGCCTTAAGTGGGAATTAATCTTTATTTCCAAGAGCAACATAAGCATTCAAGCCTTCAAGCCCTACAACCTTCAAAACATCTCATTAAAGGCTCTCACTTACCAATTGGGAAGCATTTATTGTATTCAAAGAATGATCTAATCTTCTTTAAAGCTTCCCCTACACTCAAATAGAAGTACTCTCTTAAAGTGCAACATTTTTTTTTCTCATTTACATTTACTTGTTCCCTTGAGTTGGTATTTGAGGTCAAGCTCAAAAATAGCAAGCTTGATTGTTAGAATGTATCTCATAATCAACTTATTAAGTTGTATTCACACACCCTTAAGTTGAAATCAAGAAGAGTGCTTTAGCACTAGGTTGTAAATTCTACTAAGATAGTGGAACCCAAGTCACTAAGGAAAGTGCTTGGAAGAGTCGAGTAGAGAAGGTATCTCAAATCACTATAAAAATCCTTGTCTATTATTTGATTATTTAATTGCTTGCATTATTTACTTCATTGAACTGCAAAGAGAATTTTTAGTCCTTCAAAGGGATTTTCATATATTTTTTATAAACCCACTTCACTCCTCTCCTCTTGTGTTTTGCCTTGCCTAAGGGACCAACAAGTGGCATCAGAGCAGGCTACAAACATATTTATAGATATTTAAATGGCAAACCCATCTACTTTCTCTTATGTATTCACTAAGGGGCAATCCTTTACTCGGCCACCCTTATTTAATAGCATAAATTTTACCTATTGAAAACCGAGGATGAAATAGTTCATTATGGCCAATGATATAGAATCATGAAAGGCCATAGAAGTGGGAGTAACCCTCCCAATAGCCAACATCGGGGCTTGGACTAAAGATGATATAACCAATCTCCAAAATAATGCAAAGGTGATAAACTCTTTATTTTGTACCTTGTTGACAACTGAGTTTGGAAGAGTTTCATCATGTACTATAGCTAAAGACATTTGGGATAAGTTAGTATCTATATATAAAGGTTCCTCCCAAGTTAAGGGAAATAGGAGAAACATCCTCATAGGAGAATTAAAAAGTTTTAGAATGAAAGAGGCATAAAGTATTTCTGAAATGTATACAAGATTCTCTAAGATAACTAATGCTCTCATAGGTTTAGAGAGAGAAATCTCTAGCTCTAAATAGGTCATGAAGATTAAAAAAGCACTCCCTAAATCATGGAATTAGAAGATTTCCACCATTGAAGAAGCCAAGGACCTGAATACACTAAAGGCTGTCACTAATTTCCCACGAACTAGTTAAAAGCAAGAGAGAAGATCCTATTAAACAAAGAAAAACCATGGCTCTAAAAACAACAAAGGAGAGAAGCAGTGAGTCAACCTCTCAAACAAAGGATGAAGTTGTCATGCTTGCTAAAATTTTTGAGAAGCAACAAAGCTAGTGGCTCAAGGAAATAGCCTAAACATGATGATAACAAGAAAAGAAAAAGAAAAAGAAAATTGCTAAAGTGATATAAATGTAGAGGAGTTGGACACATAATTATTGAATGTCCAAATGAAGAGAGAGTAGACTTCAATGAAAATGAGGATAGAAGATAAAAAGATAGACAAAAAATGCAATTTAGAAGACCATCAAAGAATCAAGAAAGAGGCATGTATGTTAACAAAGATTAGTCCTCTAGTATAAGTGCAAGTGAAAGAGAGAACAAGGAGATAGGCAATATTACAAGAATATGTTGTATGGCTCATATCGAGAATAATATTGGTCCCATTTAAATGATAGCTCAAGAGGAGAGAGGTGAATTGAGCATATAAAAAAATAAAAAGAAAAAAATGTGTTAAGATAGTGAACATTCATTTATTTTAATTTATGATCTCTTACTTTGTGAACTCCTTATCTCTTTCCTTATTAGCTAAACCCAAGGCCCAATTACAATCTTAACAAAGACCTATTATCCAAGTAGACAAAGCTATCTACTAATTAGTAAAGACCTATTATCAAAGTAGATAAAGCTATCTACATTAGTAAAGACCTATTATCCAAGTAGACAAAGCTATCTACATTAGTAGAGAGGGATAATAAAAAGAAAGCCTATGGGATGTTTTTTAAAAATCATTAGAATCATTGAATTGCATATTATTTATTGAAAAGCATACTTATAACAAAGGACACACATACAATTTCATTTCATGAAGGGATTGATAGCATGAGTTCATGAGGTTACTTGCTAGTGTCTTGAATGATTTTTGAGTTATGCATATTATAAGCTCATAATATATTATATTTTATACCTAAATTCACATGTTTTGGATCCTATTTTGATGTTATTTTAGTATTTTATGTTGAAATTAAAGTAAATATTGCATTTAACAGAGTTTGGTAATGTTTCAACATCAAAACTGTAAAATGGTGCTGATTATGACAAAAGTGCACCATCTAAAGAATTTTTAGGATAGATGAAGGCTGATTCAAGAAAAATGATCAACACAAAAGTTCCCTTGTCCTTATACTTCCAACACATTAAGGATCATATGATTCTAAATTTAGATTAGAAAGTTATGTCTAAAACACTGCAACTATCTCCAAAAACATCTAAAAGCAACTTCAGACGTTGTCAAAAGGCATCACTTAGAGGCTAGTTGTGGCATAGATGGAGGCAGATTCAAAAAATATGTTTAACACAAAAGCTATATCCCTTCAAATTATCTATCCAATGAGTCAAGAATCATATTAGTTTGAGTTTGGATGAGATATTTAAGGTCAAAACACAGAAACTGCTCCAAAACTTTAAAACTTTAGACGTCCCAAAACAATAACTTTAGACGCAGAAAGTGATTTTAGATGCATGAATAAGAAGCAATTTCGCTGCTTCAGACATGTGGAAGTAAGATTTAGATAGTTTGAAGGTGTCTCAGATGGTGCTAACATGCTTCAGACATGCAGAAGAGGATTTGAAACCTACTGAAGATGTCTCAACTAGTGCAGACCAACTTCAGAATAATAACTTTAGACTTTTGCAAATAGATGCCAAAATCTCCAAACATGAACTTCAGATGTGCTGAACATTATTTTGAATTCCAAACTATGACTTCAAAAATATCCAATGTGTTTAAAGTGGGTTTAGCAGTAGGGTGCCACAATGTTCAGCACCTATGGCTATTTTGAGTTATATTTGAAAGCTAATTTCTTTGCATAAGTTTATTAAAATTTTTATAAGTTTGGAACATATAATTTTTTAGAAGCTGATGTTTATATAGAAGAAGTATTGTAATTTTAGAAAAACCTAGATGTGTCACAACTCAGTTTATTTTTAGAATTCTTTTTTTTATGCACTGTAACAGTTTGGAAGCTATCTTTTCGTGTGGAAATACTGAGTTATTATTAGAAGAGGATCTCTATGCATAGAGGCATTGCAGTTCATGGAGGAGTTTACTAAAACCTGACTACCTAAGTTATATAAGGAGATGTACAGAGCAAAGTGAGACACATAGTTTTGGTTGTGAATAGAGTTCAGCATTTCAGGGAGTTTTCCCTATACAAGAAAAGCAAGGAAGAAAGAGAGAGTCCATGTCTGCAAAACATGCATATTTCAAAGAGTTTTCTTTTAGTTTTTATTATGTACTAATTTTATTTTTCTAGGGCGAAGTGTAGCCCTCACTGATAGTCTATGTTAAACAGTTGTTGGGTTATCAATTCAGTTTTATCTTGTTTTATTCATTGTAATTATTGTAGTCATTTGATTTATTTAATTGCTTGAGCACCAATTTTATGAATTATATTGATTATCTAAGAACATGGTTATGTTACACAATTATGCTAAACCATGAATGGATAGATGGTTATAATACACGCCTTATGCTAAACCAATCTATTTGGTTCATTAAAAGTTCTTTTGATCTTAATGGGTTTTCACCTCAATTACACTACGCATCATAGGTAATTGGAAAGGTTAAAATACTTGATTTAAACCTTCACACCTAATGGTAATAATTATATTAGATAGAATGAACTTAAGATAATGAATTGAATCCAACATCCCAACAACATAGGATGTCATTGAGTGGTGAAATCAGATCCTAGACTCTTGTAACCTATGAAATCTCATCACTTTACTCACTATTTCTATTCTTGTATTCAATTTTACACTTTGATTTGTTTAGCACCACATCATCTTGTTAATTTAGGACAATTTTTGTAACTAGACTTGATTAAATCAGTTTGGTCAATTCTCTGTGGGATAGACCGTTTTACTTGCATGCTTTACTATTACAGATTCATGCACTTGCGAAGAATTATAATTTGAACCATCAAGATTTTGGCACCATTACCGGGTATTGATTTGATTAATTTAGTTGCAATTTTTCTTTTTCCTTATTGTATTTTAATGTATTCAAGATTTTTTTATTTAATTTTCTTTCTTTTTGCTGATTTGTAAATGCGAGAAAGACAATCGCTGAACCCAATGTTACTACCTTTCAACGATTGTATTAACAATGTTTGGGAAGAGCCAGAGAGAATAAGTGAAGAAGAAGAACAGATGGCATGGAGAATTGGGAAGCTCAACAAGCACAATAGTCGATGAAGTAGTTTACATGCCCTATAATTGGAATATCGTCCTCATGCATTGTTTTGAATGACATTGCTAGGAACTATGAGCTGAAACATATTCACTTCAATATGCTTCCTTCTTTTTGTGGTGCTACTAAAGAAGATCCATTAACTTTCATAAGTGATTTTTACTCAACTATTCATACTTTTCCTCTACAGGGACTAATTGAGGATCAATTGTGCATGAGATATTTTCCTTACACCCTGAAGGATGCAACAAAAACCTAGTTCATGTCATTGGATCTTGGGTCACTTATCACATAAGATGCAGTTTGCGACAAGTTCATTTGTCCCATGCTAAAACTACAAAATTAAGAGGTAAGATTGTACATTTTGCTCAAATGGATGGTGAAGCATTCCATGAGCCTTGGGAAAGATTTAAAGTACTACTGATTCAATGTCATCACCATCGTATTCCTTTAGAGTTGCTAACTCAATTTTTCTATGATGGACTTGCACAACCATGCCAAGCCATGGTTGATAATGCTGTAGGACGAGCTACGGGAGAAAGACCCTAGAGGAAACAAACGATCTACATGAGATGTTTGAAGCAAACTCATAATAGAAAAGTGTTAGAGGTAGGTTTAGAGGAATGTATGAAGTGAATTCTAACACTAAGCTTTCTATGCAGATGTCAGAGCTTGTAAAGGAGGTGAATATGATGTGCTCCATGATGAGGTATTGAGGTATGTTCTATTTATGGTATTACTAGTCACTCAAATAATGTTTGTCCTTCTAGGTATAGTTTTGTAGATTTTTTGGGATAAGCCAATGAGATAAACTTCTACAACTAGCAACCTTGTAATGATCCTTATTCAAATACCTATAATCCTAGTTAGAGAAGTCATCCAAATTTTTCTTGAAACAATAGTCAAAATCATAATCAAGTTAGAACTTCTTTTCAACAAAAGAAGCCTACTCTTGAAGAAAATATGCAGAGTTTCATTCAAGCAACCCTGACTCAATTCCAGAACAATGAAACAAGATTCCAAAACAACGAAGCAAGATTCTAAAACATGGAGGCATCCATGAAGAAGATAGAGACTCAGTTGGGACACATTGCATAGGCTTTGCAGAGTCACACACCTAGAAAGCGACAAGTCTGCCTAAGCAAGCTAATGTGATTACAATGTTAAGTGGTTGTAAGGCAATAAAAAATAAATTTGGTGATGTGATTAACAATTCTAATATTTTTGCAAATGATGAGGAGGAAGTGAATGCAAGGAGAGCTATGTTCCCAATTATAGATCCTCTACTCAACTACAAGCTACCACCACCACCTTATGATCCACTAGTACTATTCCCTAGGCGTTTGAAGCAAAATAAAGTTGTTGAAAAACCTTGCAATAGCAATGAGGAAATTCTGGCTTTAGATGTCTTACCAGAAGAAAAATCTTGTGAGATGATTGAAAATTTTAATGAAGATTCAACAAAGGAAGAAACCTTAGCAAAAGTGGATCTGAAGTAATTGCCTCATTCTTTAAGGTGTGCATCTATAGGCAACGATTCATTCTTTCTAGTGATTAATTCTTCTTCTTTTATAGTAATGGAGGAAGAAAAGCTAATGTCATCCCAAGATCATACAATATAGTTTGATATTTTCAAGGAGATGAAGCTATCTAACAAGAACAAGAATTTCTTCAAGATAAATGGAATTGATAGAATCACTAAGGAATTTTTAGGGAAGTATAAAAACATAGTGGAAGCAATATTAGGTGATTCTAAATCATTCAACCATCTTTATCAATTGGGAATACCACAATTCTACAAGCCTCTTCTAGTGATGAAAGAACAAAAACACAGAAAGGCCAAAATTCAACTAAAAGATGGAAGGCCATAGTTAGGCTGAGTTTTTATTTATTTTCTCTATTTTCTTTGTTAGAAAAGATTTTTTTAAAATTTTTGGTGCCTGTGTGTTTTGCAGAAGGAGGAATTCTAACTTCAGAATGAATGTAGAAGCTCAGATGGATTTCAAATGAAATTTTAGATTGTGAAAATGCTTTAGATAGGAAAAAGCAACTGTATGTTCAGAGGGAGACATCTATGCTACAACTTTAGGAGGAACTCAATCAGCTTTTAGATGATGCCAAGTCAGTTTCAGAAGAAGAGGATGAGAATGCATATTATTTAAGGAAGCCCTTGATCTTAAACTTCTTTTGTTATTTCACATTGAGGACAATGTTTAGTTTAAGTTGGGGGATATTTGGGGATTTGCATTCAAGTGCATTCATTTTGTGGGCAAAGTTTTTGAATTAAGGTATAATTTTTTTGATGAGCTTCACTTTTGATGACTTAGCTAAGGAAATTGTAGAGTAATCAACATGCTGAAACTTAATAGGTTAGAATAATGATTTTTTCTTGATGATCAATAACATATGTTCCGTTTTTTCTTGCCATTGCACATGATTTAGAAAAAAGGATAGATGCTACCTAGTTATTCAATAATTCTTTTAATAAGTTCTTCTTTTTCATAATTGATGAAAATTTCAATGAGCAAATTACATTATGATCATGTGAAGTGTATGTGGATTAGTTGATGATGTTGTGAGTTCGGTAATATATTTTGATTGACATTAGCATATTAGAACTTGTTTGGTTATCCCTCAAGGCAAAATCCTAGATAATATGTTCGTATTTGAAGTGATTTAGATATTCTTTAATTAGGTTGATCTTTTCAAGCTAACCTAGTATATTTATATCACTAGTGTCCCCACTGAGCCTTAATTAAAGAATGACATATGTAAAGCATGTGAAAGACCACCATTCAATTTTATTTCTTTAGCTTTTTATCCAAACCTTTTTAGCCTGAAAAACCATGATTGATCTTTTAAGGGACATATTCTATACACATGGTTGTAGAAAGGTACAAGAGTGCATAAGAAGATAATTTTGGGGGTATTTAAAATAAGAATGCCAAAAGGAAAAGCAAAGGGATAAAAAGAAAAGAATCAATAAGGAGTAATCTTTAAATTGGGGGGATCACATCCCAATGAACTTAAAAAAAACAAGTTTGGGGGTGTGGTAGTAATATAGCCCATAAAATAGATAAAACCCTAGACAAAAAATTTATGAGAGTGAACATTCATGTGCATTTGAGTTATGATCTCTTACTTTTTGAGTCCTTACTTCTTTTCTTTGTTAGACAAATCCAACACCCTATTATAAGCTTAACAAAGACCTATTGATGTAAGGATTATGAAAATTGAACAGAGTTATTTACATTAGTGGAGAGGGATTATGAAAAGCAAGCTTATCGGGTGTTTTATGAAGATTATTAGAATCACTAGTTTGCACATTGTTAACTAAAAAGCATGTAGCATGAGATTGACACAGCACACACATTTTTACTTCATGAAAGAATTGATGAAGCATGAGTATCATGAGATTATTTTGCAAGTATCTTGAATGATTTCTGAGTTACGTGTACATGTATAATCCATCTATCATGTTACTAATTGTTTGAGAGATTTTTCTAACTAATTCATGAGTTCAGATTGTTATTTTGCTCAAGGATGATCAAAAGCTAAGTTTGGGGTTATTTGATAAGCTCATAATATATTATATTTTATAACTAAATTCATGTATTTGGATCCTCTTTTGACATGATTTTATATGTTTATATTAACATTTAAGTAAATATTACATTTAATAGAGTTATAATGTTTCAGAAGTCAAAATTATAAAATGGAGCTGATTATGACAAAGGTGCAACGTCTAATAAATTTTTTGAGATAGATGGAGGCTTATTCAGGAAATATGATCAACATAAAAGTTGTATCCCTTGTTCTTATCTTTTCAATGCATCAAGAATAACATGATTCTGAATTTAAGTGAGAAATTTATGTTCAAAACAACATAATTATCTCCAAAAGCATCTCAAAGAAACTTGGCGTTATCAAAAGGAGTCAATTTGAGGCGAGTCATGTCATAGATGAAGGATGATTCAGAAAAAAGTTTTTAACATAAAAAGTTTCTAACAAATCAAGATTCACATGATTCTGAGTTCAGACAAGAAAGTTATGGTCAAAACATTGAAACTACTTAAGAACTTTAAAACTTTAGATGTGATGAAACAATAACTTCAAACATGCAAAGTGATTTCAGATGCAAGACTAAGAAGCAATTCCACCACTTCAGTCATGCAAAAGTAAACTTCAGACTGTCTAAAGGTGTCTTAGATGGTGCTAACATGCTTTACATGTGCGGAACAGGATTTCAAACCTGTTGAAGAAGTCTTAATTAGTACAAAACAACTTTAGATTGCTGAAATAATAACTTCAAACTTTTGCAAATATATGCCAAACTCATCAAGCATGAACTTTTGACATGCTAAACTTTGCAAGTAAAAGTCATTTTCACTTCGTCCTCTAGGGCTATCACAATCATATTGTAGCCCAAGTATCCATCAAGATAACAGTAATAGTCATACCTAGCTAAATGATCCAACATTTGATCAATGAAAGGTAGAGGAAAGTGATCCTTTTTGGTGGCTTTGTTTAATTTCCTACAATCAATACATACTGTCACCTAGTTGCTATTTTGGTGGGTATTAGTTCATTGTTTTCATTGTAGATAATGTCATCCCACTTTCTTTGGCACGCATTGAATAGGACTCACCCATTCACTATCAAAAATTGCATAGGTAAAACTTGCTTTTAGTTTCAACACTTTAGCACGTACATACCTGAGGTGCTCTAGCAGTTGTTTCAATTCCTGCATAGTTTTCCATTCCTCTACCTCTATGTTCTCTTCTAGTGCTTCCACCTTCATGCTAAATTTCTCCTTCGTTGGTGTCTCTAATGTTGGTCTCGAAGATTAGGTAAAATCCCAAGAGGAGAGGAGTGAATTGGGTACTTGAAAATTGTTTCTCAACCCCAATCAATCACTTAATTAACAAATGCACAAATAAATAAGACACAATGATTTTTAGAGTGGTTTAAGTAAACACTCTACTCCACTCTTCCAATAATACTTTTCTCTTAGTGTTTTTAGTTTTACTATTCTCAATAGTAGAAATACAATAGTGCTCCTAGCATTCTTCTAGATTCTAGCTCTAGGGGGCATAAATAGTGCTCCTAACACTCTTCTAGATTCTAGATGTAGGGGGCATATTCACAGTGCTCCCAGCACTCTTCTAAATTATAGCTCTAGGAGTTGTGAATAAATGGCTCTTATTTGCACTCATACAATTGCAACTCTTCTTGAGTCTAGTCTCAACCACTAGCTCAAGGAATTTATAAAGAATAAATATCAAAAGTTGAAGTACAAGTGTTTCTCATTAATCATAGGGGAAGGTTTTCGAAAATTGAATGCAGAAGTAAATGATCTTCCCCAAGGTGGTTATAAGCCTACAACGAAAGTTGAGGAATATTTGAATACAAGGCTCTTGACTCTTGAAGAATAGCAGAAGGTTTAACTCTAATCAATAAATGCTCTCAAGAGGATTTGAATGATTTTCTCAATACTTGGTTGCTTCCTCTTGCTCCAACAATACTTCATCTATAGCTGTATTGAATTCCAGTCATTAGTGGTAGGTGAGTTCCATTAATGATAAAAGATTTTTCTGATTAGCGTATTTGAATTCTTTGACTTCTGCTTAATCCACATCTATTAAAATCCCTGTAGTGCTGATCGTGGAGAAGATGAATTTTGATTTCTTAATCAGCTTTGGTCAAGGTATTACTGCAATAGCTGACTCTTTCACTAACATGGAAAGAGTTTTATTAATGTTAAGCGAAGACTAACAATTCATCCTAACTATTGCTTATCTTTTACTTATGATAGATGAAGTATCTGTCCAGTTGTTTTATAAGACAAAGTTCCTTTGTCTTTTGATTTGTCTTTTATAAGTAGCAGATGAATCATCCTTTTTAATGCTGGCAAATGAATCATCCTTTCTAGTGCTTCGTCTTGTGGTTTGTCTATTGAACTGTAGAAGCAAGGATGTCTTCTTTTTTTTGTGCTTCATCTATTAAGTTGTCTATTGTTAGTAACAAATGGAGTGTTGGAGCATAGATGGATTTCCTTCATTGCTTTGTTTGATGGGTTGTCCGTTATAAGTGACAGACTAAGCTTTAAGGCATAGATGAATTTTCTTCACAGCTTTGTCTATTGGGTTGTTTGTCGAGTTTAGCTTTGAACAGATAAAATTTTGTTGCTCCACTAAATGAACTTTTCACTCTGTCATATGATCCTTACTTCTCTACTTTGTCTGTTAACAACAAACGATCATTGGCTCACTTATGATAGACAAAGTCTTTACTCTGCCATACGATCCTTCTCCGCTTTGTCTATTGATAGTAGATAACCATTGGCTCACTTATGATGGATGAAGGCTATTGTATGCATATTGCTTTGCATCTGTCAAATATAATCTTCCACTTCGATGAATGAATGGAAATAATGGAATCCTTTGTGCTTTGTCTATTATGACACTTCTTCTTTTGCTTCTTCACTCACCCAAGCCTTGATGCCATGGTATATGTCTTTTGTGCTCATTTTTCTCAAGACCTACAACTTGATTCTGCATACTGAAATATTGGAAACAACCATTAGTACATAATCTTTAATTAAGTTTTATTTATCATCAAAACTATGCATCTATACCAACATTGTCCCCTTTTTTGATGATGACAAAACTTGATTAAAAATTATCTCATAAAAGATTATCTCCCCTTGAATGTATGCAGTCTAAAAATTGTTGCTAAGTTTAATCATTCCTCAAGTTGTCATCTTCTAATGTCTCCCTTATCTTGTTTTATATATATTCTCCCCTGATTATTTAGTATGTATTCTCTCCCTGATTAGTTAAAGATTGTGCATATTTATATTTCCTTTTTCCCTTTGATTATTTAGTATGTATTCTCCCCCTGATTAGTTAAAGATTATGCATGTTTATATTTCCTTTTTGAGATAATTTGCATAGTCTTTCTCCACCTTTTTGTCAGAAGCAAAAAGAAATATCCACTCCCAGTGAGTATAGGCCAAACATGAAGAGATAAATAAACAAAGATGTTATTTCATTTCATTTTAGTACAAGCAAAGATACAAAGTAGGTTGGCCTAGATACAAACATTCTAAGTTTGAGGAGATGGAGCAAGAGATTGTTGTGGACCTAAAGAGTGTGTCCACAAGGTGGGGGATGTGCATCAAAAACTTGAAGAGGTTGACAAACCAAAGCTTTGGATGGTAGATGGGAAGATGAGGGGTTGGAGATGGATGTAATATACATGATTATTCCATTCCCCTACTCTTCAAATGCCCAAGATGATGGTAATGTAGGAAATAGGGGCAGTGATGAGATTAAGGATGAAAGTTTGCAAAGCCATAGTTTGAAGAAAATGCTTCTGCTTGATAATTGTAAATAGAAGCATTATCGTCCCTCCAAAGAAACAACTGAAGAAATAAAGGTTGATTCTTCACTCTTCAACTCGTTGTGATTGCTTCTAAAGTATTCTTCTCTGAAGAGTTTCATCTTTATGGTGCAGAAAAGGATTATGATTCAAGGGTTAAAATAGATTGAATGTGGGGGCTATACAAGGTAGTTGATATGATCTTTTTGGAAAGAGAAAATAACTCATGCTAAAAGTAGAGTTGGATGTGATAACAATAGTTATAAGTTAATTCAAGCAAAAAAATGAGGTGTACTCAACCTTGGAAATCAAAATTCAGATGAAGTGTAAATGGAACACTATATATGGATAACTTACTTCACCTAAGATGAAGTATAGTCTTAAGAAAGCATATCCAACATTGCAATTTGAAGCATAGAAACATTAGAGATTTCATTTTCAGATCATCACATTAGTCATGCCTAATTTTCCTCTAATGTTACAGAAGGTTTCTAATTATAGTGGATTAGCAAAAATATTAGCAAGTTGAGCATTTGTGGGCACATATTCTAGACATATATCATGCTTTTCTCCATGATCTCTAATAAAATTGTGCCTAATTTCTATATACTTAGTTCTCAAATGTAAAACAAGGTTCTTTGTTAAGTATATGTACATTGATGTTGGGGCTACATTCAAAAGAATTTTAGTGAATAATTAGCATGTTTATGTTTTCATTATTAGGTTAATTATATGAGATTAAGGATATGAATGATTGGAAATGGGTTTGCTATGATGCATATTGCTAAAATTTTGAAATTAGTATTATGTAAGAGTAGTGTATGATGCATTGTCACCATGAGACTATATGGAATGAATGGGCAGATTGTATAATGGAATAAGGCTTTAATTTATCAGGTTAAATTGCTAATTATGATGCCAAATTATTAGTAAACATATGGGTTAATGAAGGGTCAAGTTAAACAAATTGTTTAATGCTAAAAGTTGCAAATTACACATGTCTATCAAGTGTTTGATGAAATTCTTCAATGAGAAAAAAAGTGGAATTGGGTGAAATGGATTAGGACTTTAATTGGCCATTAAAATAGAGTATTTACTGTCTCAACCATATGATTAAAATTAGGATGAAAAAATGGGTAGCTATGGTAATGAGTTAAGGTGTTTGGATCAAGTGGGATGCATGTTTTAAACTACCCTTAAAATTAGGCAGCTATATGATGGGTTTGTGATAACTATAAGATGGGTTTATTTGAATTAAATTAGTGAATGGATTGCTAATATAATTAACAAGGTTAAGACCCTGAAGTTTGATAAATTTTGATATGAAAGGATGGGTTGTAATCCATCATTTGATAGGTTGAAAAAGAGACCAAGCTGAAATTTTAAAACCCCTAAAAACCAAGTTGGAAATGATGCAATGAAATTGTTTTTGATGTTTGCATGTTTACCTAGTTGGGTAATAAGTGATGGGATATGAAATATGATGATTTAGACCCTAAATATCCAATGGTATAGAGGTGAATGTCACTTAGAAATGCATATAATTGAGTTAGAGCTTATGTAGTTATTTGAGAATGCTAAAAGTGATAAATGAAATATTTGTAGTTGGGCCTTGAATTAGAAGAAAGTGATCAAATTGAAGGTTGTGAATTCATTTTCAAGTGAGGTAA
Organism: Pouteria campechiana; assembly: GCA_036873735.1. Lineage (NCBI taxonomy): Eukaryota > Viridiplantae > Streptophyta > Magnoliopsida > Ericales > Sapotaceae > Pouteria > Pouteria campechiana. Next base: position 20,553 of record JAYJMB010015093.1, read on the forward strand.
GTTGGTTTCTTACCAAATTATATATGATTGAGTGCATTAGCATGTTGGCATATGGGCACCGTGATTTACTGTATTTGTTAATGATTTGAGATATGTTTATGGAATGTGCTTTATACTTGAATTTACTACATGCAATTGATGTTTTGAATAGATTGTTACCTATCTTGTTGAGGTTACTTTTGTTCATATAATGTGATATATGTGAGTATGATATGGTAGTAAAGTTCATGTGGACAACATATGACATACATGATGGGCCTATGTGGCTATGGTGTTGCCCATGTGGCGTATGGATGGTCTATGTGACTAATAGATTGCCTATGTAGCATATAAGGTGTGTAGTAAGTGTTGGACTTTATGGCAATGAGTACATTATATTTGTATGTTTAATTGCTTATGAGTATGCTTAGATTGAGTGAAATATGATTGCACTAGCGTGTGTTGGTTCTGCAACTTTATACATGATTTACAAAGTTTTGCATTTTTTCCCTACTTACTAAGTTTACTTGGAGTAACCCCTTTTCTTTTCTCATGTTTTAGATGTCAGGCATGTTGGAGGAGACCATCCAGGGGTTAGTGCCCAAAGTGGGAATTAACAGTGATGTAAAGGCATTTCTTATTTAGCTTTTGATTATTTATTGAAAAGAGATTATAATGCATTATGTGAGTTGTCATTTATGAATTTATTATTGGTGGATAATGTATAAGGAGAAGTTTAAATTCTCAATATTCATTAATTATTGATTCTTAGTTATTTTGATGTCATAAGACTACTAGTTGGTCCATGTGACTGTGGATGTAGGAGGATTGTGGATGTGTATGGTGTATATGAATGATTGAATGTATGTATAGGTTTGGAAACTCTCATATTCTAGGGGAGACTCTGCTGGATTTCCTACAGGATCTTTCTCTGAAAAATGAGTAAGTAGCCCCCTCAATTTAGGGGTGTTACATCTTTGGTCCATGCATCTACTTTATTAGTGGGAAGAGTGATTTCAACTTTAATAGCCTTCTAATACTCCATATCATTGGCTATAATAAATTGCTTCATCCTCAACTTCCAGTAAGCAAAGTTAGTTTCATCAAATAGGGGTGGTCGGGTAGATGATTCCCCCTTGGCGAATAAATGTAATGAGAATGATGGGTTTGCCATTGAATTACTACAAGTGTTTATGTATTTTGCTCTGATACCACTTGTTGGTCCCAAAGATTAGGAAAAAACCCAAGAGGGGAAGGGTGAATTGGGTACTTAAAAATTATTTCTCAACCCTTTAGGATTATCATCCCTCTAACAATCAATTTCTCAATCAACAAATGCAAAAATAAATAAGACAATTATTTTTATAATGGTTTGAGTAAACACTCTACTCCACTCTCCTAAGAACACTTTTCTCTTAGTGTCTTGGGTTTCACTATTCATATTAGCAGAAATATAATAGTTCACCCATCACTCTTCTAGATTCCAACTCTATGAAGCACAAACAGTGCTCCCAGCACTCTTCTAGATTCTAGCTTTAGGGGGCATATTCACAATACTCTTAGACTTTTCTAGATTTCAGCTCTAGGGAGCATGAATAAATAGCTCTTGTCTACACTCAAACAGTCACAGCTCTTCTTGAGTCTAGTCTAAACCACTAGCTTAAGTAATTTACAAAGAATGAATATCAGAAATTGAAGGACAGGTGTTTCTCAGTAAGCACAAGGGAAGGTTTTCAAAAATTGAATGCAGAAGTAAATGAACTTCCCAAAGGTGTTTGTGAGCTTTCTAAGAAAGTTGAGAAAGATTTGAATGCAAGGCTCTTGACTCTTGAAGAATAGCAGAAGGTTTGGCTCTGATTAGTAAATGCTCTCAGGAGGATTTAAGTGATTTTCTCAATACATGGTTGCTTCCTTCTGCTCCAACGATGCTTTATTTATAGCTACTTTGAATTCTAGTCATTGGTGGTAGGTGAGCTCCATTAATGGCATAAGACCATTCTGATAGCATATTTAAATTTTTTTAACTTTTGCTTAATCCATGTCTATTGAAATCCCTGCAGCGCCGACCTTGGAGGAGATGATTTCTGGTTTCTTAATAAGATTGGTTTAAGGTCTTGCTGCAATAGCTGACTCTTTCACTAATATGGAAAGAGTATTATTAATGTTGAGCGAAGAGTAATGATTCTTCCCAACCATTGCTCATTTTTTCTTATGACAGACAAAGTATCTTTCAAGTTGTTCATAAGACAAAGTTCCATTATCTTCTGGTTTGTCTTTCGTTAGTAGTAGATGAATCATCCTTTCCAGTGTTGGCAAACAAATCATCCTTTCCAGTGCTGGCAAACAAATCATCCTTTCTAGTGCTTTGTCTTGTGGTTTATCAATTGGATTGTAGAAGCAAGGATGCCTTATTTCTTTAGCACTTCGCCTATTGAGTTATCTGTTATAAGTAACAGACGGAGAGTTAAAGTGCAGACAGATTTCCTTCATTACTTCCTTTGATGGGTTGTCTGTTATAAGTGACAGACTAAGCTTTAAAGCGCAGATAAATTTTCTTCACAACTTCATCTATTAGATTTGTTGTTGAGTTTAGCTTTGAATAGACAAAATTCTATTACTCCACTAGATGAACTTTTCACTCTACAATACGATCCTTACTTCTCCGCTTTGTCTTTTAACAACAGATGATCATTGGCTCACTTATAATAGATGAAGTCTTCGCTCTACCATACAATCCTTACTTCTCGGCTTTGTCTATTGTTAGTAGATGATCATTGGCTCACTTATGATAGATGAAGTCTATAGTATGCATACTGCTTTGCATCCATCAAATATAATCTTTCACTTTGATAGATGATTGGAAACAACTGAATCTTTCATGCTTTGTCTACTACGACACTTTATCTTTTGTTTTTTTACCTTCCCAAGCCTTGATGCCCTGAAATATGTCTTTTGTACTCATTTTTCTTAAGACTTGCAACTTGATTCTACATACTAAAATCTTGGCAATAACCATTAGTACATAATCTTTAATCAAGTTGTGTTTGTCATTGAAACCATGCATCTATATCAACATCTAATGCCATGACATTTTGATCACTTCCTTTGGACCTATCATGCCTTCATTCACAAAATTTGCAATGTAATTTTCTAATGGGTCTTGAACACTTTCGTTAGTAAATAAAGAATCAATGAACTCATTCAAGACTCTATCCTATTGCATGTGTCATTCTCTAGAGGAAAATTTATAAAATGATGTATGTTAAACTTTATCTGCTTGTCATTTATCCTCAATGTTAGCTCTCCTTTTTAGACATCAATCAGTGCCCTTCCTATGGCTAGAAATGGTCTTCCTACAATTAGGGGCACTTCATGATCTTCCTCCATGTTCAATTGGAACACCAAGGTGTTATAGGGTGTTAAAAATGAGGGAGAAAATTTCTTTTGTTGATTATAATTGTGATTTGAGGTGAGAAAAATTTATTTTGAAATGATTCAATTGTAAATGAATTGCATATAAAGTAAGTAAAAATGTGAAGAAAGTTGTTATGAAACTTAATGCATATGGGAGTGATTACATGATATGATTTAGGGTCATTTGAAGGGTCTTAGTGTATATTTAAATGTCATATGTATGGGGAAAATCATGGCTAGAAGCTATGTAAAAAAGCTAAGGAATAAAATGAAGAAAATAGAGGGTAGCAGGCCAATGCTGTGGCACTAGAATCTAATGCCATTTCATTACTTTAAAAGGTGGATTGTTCTTCTTGGCCATCAAGTTAATGTTGTGAAACTCAAATTGGTGGTGCATCGGAGCACCAAAAATGCATTATATTTAAGGGTTAATCACTACTCCTGTGTTCTCTCGCACCCAAACCCTCTACCCTAGCTTCATTCATGCCCCAATTCCTTTCTCTTTTAGCTAGAAACTATGAGTATTTAGGCATGAATTAGTCATCCACATCGCCAAGCCCAAGTTTTAGCCATTTGGATAATGAAGAAAGGAAGAAAATTAGTTTTCTACAATTGGAGGAAGCTATGTGGAGCTTTGAGATCAAATTTCCGTTCATGGGTGGAAGCCACACTTAAAGTTTATGGTAAGTTGCTTTTCCCCAACTGAAATTGTGTTTTAAGCTAAGCTAGGGTTTTGTGAATAGTGAAATGTGGGGGAATTTCATGTTTTATTTGCAATTTCCATGGGAAAAATGATTAACTTGTTAATTATAATGTATTGGAGTGATTTAGAAATAGGGAAATTTGATTACGCTATCGTCTATGATGTAAACAGCAACCTAAGTGTATGTTGGAAAAGGGGATTTTGTGCATAACGAATTTGAATAGCAAATTGATTGAATTAGAAGGTTGAATTACTTGGTATTAAGATGAATTGAGTGTTAATTATGTTGTAGGCTTACTGTGTGCAACTAAAAATGAAATTCAATTGGTATGCTTTCATGAGAAGTGTCAAGTTAAGTGATGCATGCTATGTGTTTGATGGATTGTTTCAATAAGAAAAAAATGGGATTGAATTTCTAGCACATGTGATACATCTAGGGTTAATCGAGCATGGATGGAAATTATGAAACAGGAGGATTTGAAGTGGTTCTTCATTAAGGTAAGTAGGATCATTTCTAGTTGAATGTATTGCTGGATGGGGATAGTAATCATCCCATGTTTTGTACATTGGCATGTATGAATGAATGAGGATAGTGGATATTCCATGTTTTTCTAAAGATTGATGTTTATTATGTTTGTATATGCATTTGTGAAAGTTGGGGATATTTGATATCCCATGAATCTTTGGCATGTATGAATGGATGAGGATAGTGGATATTCCATGTTTTTCTAAAGATTGATGTTTATTATGTTTGTGTATGCATTTGTGAAAGGTTGGGGATATTGGATATCCCATGAATCTTTGTTGTAATGTATCCATGTGATGTATGAATTATTGGGAATAGCTTATGTCCCATAATCATTCTTGTAATTTCAAATTGTGACTTCATGAAATGTTAAGGATAATGTATATCCCATGATATTATTTCTATTACATGTAAATCGATGGAGTTATGGAGATAAGGAATATCCCAGGATTGATAGATGGGGATAGCGAGTATCCCAAGAGTTTGCATAGAATGTTATTTATTATGTTATGTGAATAGGTGTATTAATGGAATGGAAAGCATTCCATAATGGTGTATATGGGTATGGTAACTGCATTTCTTTTGAGTTAATATTTGCATGGATTGTTTTATGCTTGTATGGCATAGTTATGATATGTTGTGCTTAAATAGGACAACTATAATATATTTTATGCTTGTATGGCATAGTTATGATGTTGTGCCTGAATGACATATTATGATGTGCCCAAAGTGAACTAAACCTAGATGGCACAATTATGACATGGTGTGGCCTAGTTATGATTTTATATGGCTGAATTATGTAGAGCCTTGTACATTGGGGAAAATGAGGACTTGGGCCTCATGGTATGATTTCATTGTCATGTTTTTATTCATGTTCTAGTTTTGGAACACGTTATTTTTGTTTGGCTATTGCTCTCTATTCAGTCTACTTACTGAGTTTGCTCAGACTTACACCTTCTTATTCTTATTTTTTCAGCTAAAAGGTTGTGAGGCCAAAAATTTTGCAGCATGGAGACTTGTATCATAACCAAAAATTGACAATATATGCATGATATTTGGGTAATGGAGATAGAAAATCATGATGCGCATGACTAATGAGTTGAGTATTATGAAGAACAAGAAGGAAATACAATGATAGAATATTGTAGAAAACATACTAAGCAGGCTGCATGAGTACTTGGGTGCATGCACCACTAGAGTACCATAAGAAAACAAGTGTAAAATATTCAAAGTCTTCCTAGACTCACATTCCAAATTCAACTCTTTCTCCCTAAAACCCTATTCATGTCCAACTCTCTCTCCCACCAAACCCTAGCTTGAGAAACCCTTAGAACTTGTGGATTTTGGTACTATATCACCCAGAAATTGATGACTGCTAGTTTAGCAACACTACGACATAGAGAAAGTGTGGAATTTAGTAACCTGGAAGAGTTGGAAGCTATAGGAAATTTGGGAAGTTTGCTCTACAACAAGTCAAGTGGATTATGATCAAAGGAGATCACGCAGTAAGTATTGTTTATTGCTAATTCATGAGTTATATGAAGTAATTTACTTGAATACTAGTTTATAAAGTGGATTTGGGAAATATAGAAAGTTGAAAATCATGGAAAACATGAATTTACTGATGAAACAGATGTTTTGAACATAAATGGAAGTATAAGCCTAGTTAAATCTTGCTTATGTGTAAATTGGGAAAGAGTTCTTAATATGTCAGTTGTAATCATGAAAACTAGAAGTTGCATATTAAGTGTTTGATGAATTGGTATTAAGAAAGGTGCAACATGATTAATATATGTTGATGATTCCCTAATTATCTTTATACTGAGATCTAAATGAGAAATTTAATAAACCCTAAGGGTTAGATTATGTAGTAGTAATGATCTATGTAGAAGTAGATTCTATAAACAAGTAGTGCAATTTAATGATCCTAGGTTTGTGAGTGTAGGAAGTCCAATTTGTTGATTTGGCTTGGGAATACAAAGTTCAAGGCTAGGAGAAGTGCATGAATAAGTAAGGTAAAAAGGTTTTATTTTCTATAATCATGATTTATATGTTTGATTGCATATTCTAGGCATTATTGATTACTTTGGTTATAAAGGTTGTTGATATTTGATTGGAATGTAGTATTAGAAGTTGTATCACCTATCATATGGAATATGCCTAGTTTTGTTGGGAACTAAGTTATATTTGCACATGAGTTTCATATTAAAAATTTAAAGCTCATGATATGACCATTCATATTGCTAAGAAATGCATTGGCTTATCCATTTGATTATTGTTAGAAGCTTCTACATATTTAAGAAAGAATGATTTTAGGAAGGATGATTGATGATTGGTTATAGTGATTGAAAGTTGTAGAAATGTAGAAATGAATGTGATCAATCAAACCTCAATTGAATGCAGGAAGTAGAAGGAAAATATGGCCTTAAAATTTAGACAGCAAGGTCAGTGCCACGGCATACTATTCATGTGAGCATTCAGGAAGGTCAGTGCCGTGACACTATTCATATTGCTATAGTAAAACTATTTATGCTACAGTAGTACTATTCCTACTACTGTGTTTTGCTACAATGACATTATTTCCTCTATAGTAACACTATTCATGCTATAGTAATTCTTAATTTGGGTATCTTTTATTATATTTTGGTTATTTTGGATGTATTTTATGTTATATCTTTGAGAAACATTGAAAATATAAACATGTAAATGTGTCAGAGATTAATTACTTAAGTGAGATAATGACCTGAAAGATAAATGTACTTGGGCTTAATGATTTAATTGAATATGTGAAATTGGCCTTGAATACCTATCAAAACATCATTATGTGTATTTAGGTTTGGATGCTTGCCGAGATGGATCCTTTGGATATTAGGAACCCACCCATGAATAGGCTTTATTACTTATGCCACTTATAATGTCAAAGAGGTTGGTTCTGGCCTATTGTGTGTGACTCTCTTGACCTCTTACTCTGAAGATGAGAGGTCATAGACAATGTTGGCCATGTGGTAGTGGTTCCCGCAATCGTTGTAGTTGGGTTGCGGGGATGAACCAGAAAACACCGATAGTTTAAGAAAGCAAAGTTGACTTCATTATGGTTGTGTCCCCTTGGATGTTGTGGCTTTGTCCACTTTGTAGTGGCTAAGTCCACTTTGTTGGATGCCTCCCAAGCACGGCATTGGTTAATGGCAGGCGATGTATGTTGATAATTGAGCATGTTATCAGTGAACAGTACAATGAGAGGAGGTGATGATCATCATGCAAAAAAAGTAGATTTGAAAGGCATTTTATTTGTCTTGAAGGGAGAGTGAGCCTTTGTTCTAGGTGTTACTAGTGAAATTCAAACATTACCATGATAATAATTCCATTTGTTTATTAATTGTTTTGTAGAATATTATTATTATGTTAATTATTTTTAAATTGAGTACCTACTTACTGAGCCACCTGGACTCACCTTAATTTATTATGTTTTTAGCTAATAGGCCAGAAGACGTATAAAAACTTGGGGATGTATAAAAACTTAATTTGTGAATTAAACATATGTTGTAAATGATGTAAAGCCATGTATAAATTTTGATTGCTTGCATGTTATCCCATAAATAGGATTAAGTATTTATTTCCACACCATGTTGTTATGGTAAGGCTATGATTCTGGACGATTGTGGGTAATTGTAAAAGTTGTATACAAGTTAAAGGTGGCAAATTCAGGGGAGACTAGGGCCGTGGGTCCTCCTATTTTTGCTTGTGTAGCGCCTCGGAAGGCGGGGCATTATAGAGTGGTATCAGAGTATGGTTTATGCCTGATAACTAGAAGGATAAAAGTACTTCCCAGAATTATAATAGCGAAAGTGTTAGGAAATAGTGAAAACATGACATACATAGTTTTTGAAATACTAGAAAGATGAGGGAACGTTAGTGTAAGACATAAATTGAAATTCTAGTATGATAAGTTGAATTAATTGAGTCAATATTTTACCCTATGCGGTTATATGATCCTTTATTTTCCATATAGAGTAATGGTGCCTAGAAAGAGAATGGATAAAGGTAAAGCGCCCATGGTGGATGATGGGTTGCTGAGGAGGGCCTTGGGCGCGGGGGTTTTATTAGGGAAGCTCAAATGGAAGCTTCCAAGGTTGACAAAATGCCTGGTTTTACCTAGAATGATGCAGAGGAAGTGGTAATGGAGCCTGAGGAAGGCCATGTCGATGCCGGACCCACAATACCAGATAGACCAGGTACTGCAGGCCCCAGTTGGGGGGATAGTCCCACCTAGACTATCCTAATCCATGACACTAGAATTTGGTGCTATGATGACTATGATTGTAGGGATTGCCCAAACTTTACATGAGTTGGTACAGACCCAGAGGAGACCTATAAAGGAGCCTCAACAACTGGCAAGGCCAAGTGTAAGGCCTACCAATGTGGAACTGGATATGGGACAAGTTCCTCCTAGACAATGGGCTTAAATATGAAAGCATTTCAAAGTATGAAACCTCCAGTGTTTAGAGTCAAGAGGAATTACCATGTAGTAGATGAATGGTTTGCTGGCATGGAAAAAGCATTTGAATATATGGAATGCCCTGAAGAGAATAAAAGCATTTGAATATATGGAATGCCCTGAAGAGCATAAAGTTTTGTATAGGGCCTATCAACTAGAAGGTTAGGCAAAACATTGGTGGCATACTGAGAGGCGAACTATTCTTTGCTATGGGGCAGATATGGCATGGGCTGAATTTAAGGAGAGATTGATTCTCAGATATATACCAGCCAGTGAGAAGGCCAGATGGGCTACTAAATTTCTGACATTATTGTAAGGTAGGAAAATAGTAGAAGAATATGAGGATCAGTTTAGGTCTTTGGCACAATTTGTGCCATGGGCCAAAATGCATTTACCAAAAATAGCATAAAAATTTCAAGGATTGCGGTTGGATATTCGTGAGAAGCTAGCTCCGCTCATGTTAATTAGGTATGAGGATATCTTGGAACATGCCCTTCTAGTGGAATAAGAAATAGAGGAGCAGTCTAAATTCAGATAGAATTGAGCAGAGTGGTAGTGTAGTATTTGAAAAATTTTGTAACTATTGTAAGAAGCTAGGGCATTTAAAATTTGACTGCCCTGCACTCTTAAGGAAGATAGGAGGAAAGCAAACTAGATCAGCCCCCGAACAAATGAGAGAGACTAGTCAAGGGTCGAATCAGCCTTAGGAACCTGAGCAGCGAAGGCCACTCACTTATTTCTTATTCGATGAAACTGGTCATATTAAGTGGCATTATCCTAATTAGAGAAGAAGCGATAGTGTAACTTCTCGAGCACCATCCCAACCTGATCATGACAGAGGTCAGATGAGAGGTAGAGGTCACAGACATAATGTAACTTCTGGCCACCAATATGAGGACCATGAACCACCCATGACTGCAGTCGTGCAGGCGACCAATGCACAAGAAGCATAGGCCATGGATCATGTGATCATTGGTAATCATTTTGTATGTGATTGTATGGCTTATGTGTTATTTGGTCTGGGTGCTTCTCAATCTTTGTTTCCCTTGCATTTGTAAATAGAGTCGGTCTATCAAAATACCCCATGCATCATATGATAGAGGTCTTTACTCCACTAAAGGCAATTAGCATAGAGTCGAAGGCATGTTATGAGATACCGATATTAATCGAGTGCCGGCAGTTTTATGCAAGTTTAATTGTGTTGAACATGGAGGGTTTAGACATTATATTGGGTATGGATTGGTTAGTTAAATATGAAGCTAAAATTGATTAGAAGGCCAAGTAAGTAACCTTAAGGACCCCCGATAAAGTGAAAATCATCTTTAGGAGATCACCTAAAGGCAAAGGTCCTAAACTTGTGTCAGCCATGAAGGCTCTTAGCCTAGTGCTGAAAGGGTGTGAAGCACTCTTGGTTTCAGCTATTGACACCCACTCCGAGCATCGGTCGTTGGAGGGTATACTAGTAGTATGAGATTTTCCAAATGTGTTTCCTAGTAAATTATCTGGATTACCTCCCGAATGAGAAGTCGAATTTGGCATTGATCTCCAACCTGGGGAAGAGCCAATATCTAAGGCTGTGTAGCGGATGGCACCAGTTGAACTAGTAGAATTGAAGGTGCAATTGTAGGATTTAATGTACAAGGGGTTCATCCGTCCTAATGTGTCACTGTAGGTAGCACTAGTGTTGTTTATTAAGCAGAAGGATGGAAGTTTGTGACTATGCACCGACTATTGAGAACTGAATAAAGTCACCATAAAAAATAAGTACCCATAACCCAGGATAGGTGATCTATTAAATTAGTTGCAAGGAGCTACAATATTTTCCAAAATAGATTTGCAGTCAAGATATCACCAAATGAATATTAAGCCAACAGATGTCTAGAAGATGGCATTCAGAACCCGGTATGGGCATTAGGAATTTCTGGTAATGCCATTTGGGTTAACAAATGCTCCCATAGTTTTCATGGATCTAATTAATAAGGTGTTCAAACCCTATCTAGATCACTTTGTAATTGTCTTCATTAAAGATATTTTGATCTATTCAAAAGACAAAGAGGCTCGAATCACACTTAAGGATGGCTTTGTAGAGATTAAGAGAAGAAAGGCTATATGCCAAATTAAAGAAGTGTGAATTTTGGATGAATAGTGTGCCCTTTTTGGGCCATGTAATCTCAGGAGAGGGCATTTTGTGGATCTTCATAAAATAGAGGCTATGGTGAATTAGCCTACACTAAGTACAATGACTGAGGTTAGAAGTTTCTTGGGATTAGAAGGTTATTATCAAAGATTTGTTGAAGGATTCTCTTGTATTGCTATGCCGTTAACTTAGTTAACTTGTAAAGGGGTCCCATTTGAGTGGAATGATCAATGTGAGGCTACCTTTCAAGAATTGAAGAGGTGATTAGTGGAGGCACTAATCCTTGTAGTTCCATCAGGTTAAGACAGATTTGTGATATATAATGATGCATCTAAGAGAGAATTGGGTTGTGTCTTGATGCAGAACGGAAATGTTATAGCTTATGCATCATGTCAGTTACTCCTTCATGAGCGTAAGTACCTAACTCATGATTTGGAATTGGCAACAGTAGTGTTTACTCTGAAAATATGGCGATGTTATCTCTATGGAGAGAAACGTGACGTGTACACAGATCATAAAAGCTTGAAGTATATTTTTACTCAGAGAGAATTAAACATGAGGCAGCAGCGGTGGCCCAAATTACTTGAGGAATATGATTTGAACATTCACTATCGTCCAAGAAAGGCAAATGTGGTAGCTGATGCTTTAAATAGAAATCTGGAAGTAGTTTAGCCAGCATGCTTACATAGAAAATAGAATTGTTTGAGGAACTGAGGAAACTGGATGTATAGGTTGAAATGAAAGGAATAGTCGCTCAAATATGTCAATTAAGCATTCAGCCTACCTTAATAGATGAAATACAAGCGACTCAAGAATAGTCATCGAAGGAAGAATTTCAGAAATTGAAATTGCATGTATAGCAAAATGAGCTACCAAACTTCTTCATTTGTGTCAATCATCTTATTAGATATAGGAATCGATTGGTACTTCCTAAAGGATTGGCAGTAGTGCAGAAAATACTAAAGGAAGCACATTATTCTCCATACGCTATTCATCCTGGTGAAAATAAAATGTATCATGATTTGAAATCTCAACACTAGTGGAAAGGTATGAAGAATGATATTGTCAGGTATGTGGCTAAATGTCTAGTGTGCTAGAGAGTGAAAGCAGAGCACCAAAGACCAGGTGAATTATTGCAATCTATTGAAATCCTTGAATGGAAATGGACAAATGTAATAATGGATTTTATCATTGGTCTACCAAAAACAACAGTTGGTTTTGAAAGCATTTGGGTCATTGTTGATAGATTAACTAAAGCAACCCATTTTGATATCAATCAAGACTACATTTATTGCTGAAAAATATGCATGGATCTATCAGAAAGAGATTTTACGGTTATATGGTATGCCTAAATTAATCATTTCAGATAGAGGCTCTGTATTCACTTTTAAATTTTGGAAAGTATTACATAATTCTATGGGAACAAGATTAGACTTCAATAGTACTTATCACCTATAGACAGATGGGCAAATAGAGTAGGTAAATCAGTAGCTAGAAGACATGCTTAGGGCATACATTCTAGAATGGGGTAAAGCTTGCAGCCAATATTTATCATTGATTGAATTTGCATACAATAATAGTTATCATTCTAGTATTCAAATTGCTCCTTTTGAGGCACTTTATGGATGTAAATGTAGATCTCCATTGTATTAGACTGAAATTAGTGAAGCCACTCTAGTAAGACCATAGATGATTATGGATATAGTTGAGAAGGTAGCTCAGATTAAGAAAAAGATCCATATTGCTCAGTCATGCTAGAAGAGCTATGCAGATATAAGGAGACATGACTTTGAATTTCAAGTAGGAGATAAGGTTTTCTTGAAAGTATCTCCAATGAAGGGGTATAGTGTTGTTTGGCTCCAAGGGTAAGCTTAGCCCTAGATATATCAATCCTTATGAAATATTGAATTGCATTGGCAAAGTGGCACATCGTATTGCATTGCCACCATTGTTGAGTGGAATTAACGATGTTTTCCATGTGTCTTCACTAAGAAAATACAAACCCAATCCATCGCACATATTGGCACTAGAAGAAATCCAAATTAAAGAGAATCTCTAGTATGTGGAACAGCCAATTCGAATATTGGATAGCAAAGAGAAATAATTGAGGAATAAGACTATTCATTTAACTAAAATATAGTGGGGACATCATATAGAAGATGAAGCAACCTAGGAACTGGAAGACATGATGAGAACCAAATATCTTTACTTGTTAGCTTAAGTTTCGAGGTTAAAACTTTTTATAAGGGGGTTAGAATGTGAGACCAAAAATTTTGCAGCATGGAGACTTGTATCATAACTGAAAATTGACAGTATATGCATGATATTTGGGAAAAGAAGATAGAAAATCATGATGTGTATGACTAATGAGGTGAGTATTATGATGAACAGGAAGGAAATACAGTAATAGAATATTATAGGAACATACTAAGTAGGCTGCATGAGTACTTGGGTGCATGTATTACTGGAGTACTATAAGAAAACAAGTATAAAATATTCAAAGTCTTCCTAAAATCCCATTTCACGTTCAACTCTTTCTCCCTAAAACCCTATCCATTTCTAGCTCTCTCTCTCACCAAACCCTAGCTTGAGAAACCCTTAGAACTTGTGGATTTTGGTACTATCTCATCCAGGAATTGACAACAGCTAGTTTAGTAACACTCCGACATAGAGAAAGTGTGGAATTCAGCAACCTGGAAGCTTTGTAGGCTACGAGAAATTTGGGAAGTTTGTTCAACGACAAGTCTGGTGGATTACAATCAAAGAAGATCAAGCAGTAAGTATTGTTTATTGTTAATTCATGAGTTATATGAAGTAATTTAATTGAATACTAGTTTATAAAGTGGATTTGGGAAATATAGGAAGTTGGAAATCATGGAAAACATGAATTTGCTGATGAAACAGATGTTTTGAATGTAAATGGAAGTATAAATCTAGTTAAATCTTACTTATGTGTAAATTGGAAAAGAGTTCTTAATCTATCATTAGCTGTTATAATGAAAACTAGAAGTTGCTTGTTAAGTGTTTGATGAATTGGTATTAAGAAAGGTGCAACATTATTCATCTATGCTATGATTCCCTAATCATCTTTATAGTGCGATTTAAATGAGAAATTCAATAAACCCTAAACAGGGTCAAATTATGGAGTAGTAATGATCTCTGCAATAAGTGGATTCTATAAACAAGTAGTGTTACTAAATGATCCTAGGTTATGTGTTGTGGGTGTAGGAAGTCCAATTTGTCGATTTGGCTTGGGAGTACAAAGTTCAAGGCTAGGAGAAGTTCATGACTAACTAAGGTAAACAGGTTTTATTTTCTATAATCATTTTTTATGTGTTTGATTGCATATTCCTAGCATTATTGATTACTTTGGTTGTAAAGGTTGTTGATGTTTGATTGGAATGTAGTATTAGATGTTGTTTCACCTATCATATGGAATATGCCTACTTCAGTTGGGAACTAAGTAATATTTGCACATGAGTTTCATATTATAAATTTAGCTCATGATATGACCATATATACTGCTATGAAATCAATTGGCTTGTCCATTTGATTATTGCTAGAAGCTTTCTAGATATTTTAGAAAGAATGATTTTAGGAAGGACGATTGATGATTGGTTATAGTGATTGAAAGTTGTAGAAATGTAGAAATGAATGTGATTAATCAAACCTCAATTGAATGGAGGAAGTAGAAGGAAAATATAGCATGAAAATTTGGACAGCAAGGTCAGTGTTGCGGCATACTATTCATGCGAGCATCCAGCAAGGTCAGTGTCGTGACACTATTCATATTGCTACAGTAAAACATTCATGCTATAGTAATTCTTAATTTGGGTATATTTTGTTATTTTTTGTTATTTTGGATGTATTTTATGTTACAATATCTTTGAGACACATTGAAAATAGAAACATGTGAATGTGATAAAGATCAATTATTTAAGTGAGATGATGACCTGAAAGATAGATGTACTTGGGCTTAATGATTTAATTGAGTTTAAATTTGAGTTTGGTTATTTGATCGAGATTTAAATGCATGCTTAGATAATTATTATGTGAAATTGGGCTGAAATTCCTGCCAAAACATCATTATATGTATTTGGGTTTGGATGCTTGCCATGATGGACCCTTTGGATGTTGGGAACTTGCCCATGATTGGGCTTGGTTGATTATGATGCCTATGATGTCAAAGAGGTCAGTTTTGGCCTATTGTGTGCAACTCTCTTGATTACATGATGGGTGTAAATGGAGAACTTGCAGACCCTAGGTTTCACTGAAGGTGAGCGATCATGGACCATGTTGGCCATGTGGTCGTGATTCCCGCAACAGTTGTAGTTGGGTTGTGGGGATGAACGAGATCATACTGATAGTGTGAGAAAGCAAAGTTGACTTCATTATGGCTGTGTCCCCTTGGATGTGGTTGATACCACTTCATTGTGGCTTTGTCCACTTTGTAGTTGTTGAGTCCACTTTGTTGGATGCTTCTCGAGCACGGCATTGGTCAATGGCAGACAATATATGTTGATAATTGAGCATGTTATCAATGAATAGCACAATGAGATTGTAAGCCACTCATTCCAAGGTGTTACTCGGGTAGGAACAAGAGGACTCACAGCTAGAGTCTCCCTTGAACTCACCTACTTACACTATAAACATTTACAAACACCCACATCTGCCTAGAATTATAATCGCATTGTAAAGGTAAAGTGTATGGAAATCATTCTTGCATCTAATTAAATAATGACAAGTAACTTAAAACACTCCACACATTTAAATTTACATTATTTACACCATTATGATATTAAATAAATCACACTTTATATGCATTCCAAATATTTCAAAATGATAGAACTCTAATTTTCATGGTATTTCCCTCTTCTCAGCTCCAACCCCTCGTTGGGCTCCGTCTTTGGGCCTGTCAACTAAAACATAATAAAATACAATGAGTTTGAGTAACTTAGTAAGCAGGCATAAATCAAATCAATAATTAAATCATAAAATGTACTAATATTCATATGCTCAAACCCAAACTATACTAAAATATACCATCATGGATTAAATATGATTAATAACAAAATTCCTCCTTAAAAATCCATTACAATGTCTTCTATATCTAATTCTATCTATTCATAATGAAACTCACCTTGTTTTTAAGGCAATGCTTTCATTTCCAGTCATTCAAGGTAATTTGCCCAGAAACAACCAACACCATGTTCGGGAGGTCATCAATCAAACCAAATGCATAATATCAACCTCAAATAGACTCATCTTTCTTACAACTTCAGTGTACTCAAGTTTTTCCCACTACCCTGGCTACGAGTGTTATGAGACTTAAAATATCTCACCCTCACTGCAACTCAAGGGTCATAGGTTTCCCATTTACACCTACTAAGAATTAGAGGAGTCTCAAAACAATTGGATGATCAAACCTCTTCACAAAATGAGGTGGTATCAATAATAAAGCCTTAACAAGGGCCGGATCCCAATAATCAAATGACCATCCCAATAGGTGTCCAAACCAAATGTACCATAATTCATGCATGGGTAAATGTGAATTTCATACTTAGATTATATTAATTTTATTCAATTATCAAACCCAATAACTCTTACAACATTCAGAGCTTATCACATCATCACATTTATCTAAACAAATCTTCATTCACAACCAAGTGACCAAACTTAATTACATTCTTCGTTAAAACATCACTTCCAGATACATATGTTGTATTAATTGTGTTTGCAAGCAAAGGGAGAACAAAGGAATAAATAAAATGAGACAATCAGGGCCAAATAAGAAGATATACAAGGACTTATGGAAAAAGAAGATAAAATGGCATAAGGGCAGTCAGTTTCGTGACATAGGGGAATCATGTCGCGACATTAAGTGGCAGGGGATTCAATGTTGTGACATAGAAACCCTATGTCGTAACACTGAAGAACATGTACAAAACCATGAAGAACACAAGTGGTGTCACGACATAGAAAAGCTATGTCGCGACACAGAAAAGCTATGTCATGACACAGAAGTGGCAGCGGATGCAATGTCGCGACACAATAACCTTATGTCACAATACTGAAGAACATGCATGGAACCGTGAAGAACAAGTAGTGTCGCAACACAGAAGTGGTAGCAGGCTCAATGTCGCAACATTGAAACCCTATGTTGCGACACTGGCAATGTTCCTGCTGCCCACCTTTTTCTCATTAGAACTTGTAATATTGCCTCATTACCAATGTTTCTTATTTAACCACTTTAATTTTCTCTTATTACACTATGTTTAACCTTGATTCTCATTTACTAATTTCACTATCCATCAAAATACTTTAATGAACAATACTATTTTATTAATCATCACATAATGAATTCATAACTTTCAATGAAGTTTATCATACTTCACATATACTAACTTACTTCCTAAGTGCGTTCCTTCCTTTCAACCTTACTAAACTCTCTTCTTCCAAACTTCTTACTGCACACTTTACTTAATTGGTACATATCTAAAGTATGATATACAACTTTTATCCCAACAATGAACTCATAATACAATTGAATAATATTCATAATAAAGGATCATAATTTCCTTAAAAACAATTAAGCAAATAAACTTGCTTACCTTATATGTAATCTCCACCCTTTTCTTTAGATGTAAATTTTGTATTTCCGATATTTGCTTCACAAGTCAAACGTACTACATTAAAACATAGCTGTCATGATCATTCATTTGCATTTTCTGTTTATAAAGGTAACCATTTCATATTCCATTCTAAGTTTCTAACATAACCCTGGTTAGGGTTTTGTTAATTACTTTACTATAACTCAATTAAGATGCAATCAAGGAATCATTGACCAAAGTTATTCATGTTATACTACTCTTAGCACCATTTTACCAAACATCTATAATACAGTTTCTATTTCAAATGACATATTAATGTATTTGAACTGAATCCCTGCCAAAATCCACATTCAAAACATCTATTTCAATACTAAATTCTTGTTTTCCCCTAAACCCTAACTTCTAATTTCTAGAAACTTACTTTAAAATCCAGAATTCAGAAATTCAAGCCACTAGAACTCTTAATGGATGATGGAGATGGCTTACCACTTAGTTTACTCCAATTGAATTCCACTAAATCTGGTTGCAAGATGAAACCCCAATATGTTCTTCAACTCCCACAATCTCTATCCACTGAATTTTATGTTTGCTTGATATTGGAGTGTTGCTAAGCTGTTTATCATTGATTTTCCCAACTCAATCTATCAATTTTCTTGTGAAACAAGGTTTTTCTGACTTTGGGAATGAAGGGAAGAAGCTGGAAACGAATGGGCTGAAATGATGGAGCTGGTGGAGCATTTTAAGCTCCATCTCTCATAGTGCTCCAGCAGTGCATAATGACTGAAGTAAATACGGCCCATATATATTGTATGCTGACTTCCTCTAACACTAAAATTTCTGCCTGTATTTCATAATACTCAATTCCCTTTATCACACACGTCATAATTTTTCCATTTATATTACAATTCATATGTATGCATTTCATTTACACACTATCAACCAGTTCTTCCCATTTCAGAAATTTTAGGGCCTCACATTCTACCCCCCTTATAAAAAGTTTCATCCGCGAAACTTATACAAATAAGTGGGGGTATTTAGATCTCATCGCATCTTCTAGTTCCCAAGTTGCTTCATCTTCTGAATGGTGTCCCCATTGTACTTTTACCAGACAAATGACCTTGTTCCTCAACTATTTTTCCTTAGTATCCAAGATTCAAACTGGCTGCTTTACGTATTATAAGTTTTCTTTAATTTGAATTTCTTCTGGTGCCAAGATGTGAGATGTGTTCGTATCATACTTTCTCAATGAAGACACATGGAAGACATCATGAATTCCACTTAGTAGTGGTGGTAAGGCAATACGATATGCTACCTTACCAATCCAATCCAAAATTTCATAGGGACGGATGTACCTCGGGCTCAATTCACCCTTGGTACTAAACCACACTACACCCTTCATTGGAGATACTTTTAAGAAAACTTTATCTCCTTCCTGAAATTCCTAGTCATGCCTTCTTACATCTGCATAGCTCTTCTGGCGGGACTGAGCATTACGAATCTTTTTATTAATTTGTGCTACCTTTTAAACTGTGTCAGCAATCATCTCTAGTCCTATTAAGGTAGTCTCACCTACCTCAGTCCAATATAGTGGAGATCTGCATTTACGCCCATATAGTGCCTCGAAATGAGCCATTTGGATACTGGAGTGATAGCTATTATTATATGCAAATTCAATCAATGATAAGTACTGGCTCTAAGTTTTACCCCATTCTAGAGTGCAAGCTCTAAGCATGTCTTCCAGCTGCTGATTCACTCGCTCTGTCTGCCCATCTATTTGGGGGTGATAAGTGCTACTGAAATCTAGGCGTGTCATCATAGCCCTGAGTAATGCTCTCCAGAATTTTGAAGTGAATACTAATCCTCTATCTAAAATAATCACTTTGGGTACACCATGCAATCTTACAAATTCCCTCTGATAAATCCATGCATATTTCTCAGTAAAAGTGGTTTTAACTGCTATAAAGTGAGTTACTTTAGTTAGTCTTTTCACAATGGCCCAAATGCTATCAAATCTAGCAACTGTCTTTGGCAGACTAGTAATAAATCCATTATTATGTCTATCCATTTCCACTTAGGGAGTTCAATAGATTGCAATAATCCACCTAGTCTTTGATACTCTACTTTCACTCTTTGGCATGTTAGACATTTAGCTACATATTTAGCAATATCATTTTTCATCCCATTCCACCAGTATAAAGATTTCAAATCATGATACATTCTATTGCCACTAGGATGCATAGTATAAGGGGAGTAGTTTGCTTCCTCTAATACCTTTTGTACCACCCTTGATCTCTTAGGAAGAACTATCTGATCTCTATACCTCATAAGATGGTTTGCACTAATAGAGAAGTCTACTAGTTCATTTTGCTGTACTCGCAATTTTAATCTCTGAAATTCTTTTTCTAAAGACTCTTCTTGAGCTATCTAGATCTCATCTATCAAAGTAGGCTTTATGTGTAACTGACATAACTGGGTTACTAACTCTTTTATCTCCACTTGTAAAGCCATACTTCTCAATTCTTCAAATAATTCTTCCTTTTGGGTTAACATACATGCTAAACTGCTTCCAGATTTCCTACTCAAAGCATCAGCTACAACATTTGCTTTGCCAGGATGATAATGAATGCTCAAATCATAGTCTTGTAATAGTTCTAACCATCATCGCTGCCTCATATTGAACTCTTTTTGAGTAAAGATGTATTTCAAACTTTTCTGATCTGTATATACATCGTATTTTAACCCATGAAGGTAGTGTCTCCATAGTTTTAATGCAAACACTACCGCCACCAATTCCAAATCATGAGTTGGATAATTATGCTCATAAGGTCACAACTGTCGTGAAGCATAAGCTATCACTTTGCCATTTTGTATAAGAACAAAATCCAATCCATTCTTTGATGCATCATTGTAAACCATGAATCCACCTTAACCTGATGGAATTGCAAGAACTGGTGCTTCCACTAACCATCTTTAAAAATTCTTGAAAAGCAATTTCACATTTTTCATTCCATGCAAATAAAACTTTTTTCTGAGTCAATTGTGTTAGTGGCAAAGCTATTGTGGAGAACCCTTCAACAAATCTCCAATACTACCTGGCTAATCCCAGAAAACTCCTGACCTCAGTCAAGGTACTTGGCCTAGGCCAATTCACTACAACTTCTATTTTATGAGAATCTACAGAAATGCCATCTACTGAAATCACATGACCTAGAAAAGCTACACTATTCATCCAAAAGTCACACTTTTTTAATTTGCATAAAGCTTTTCTTCTCTAAGTCTCTACAAAGCCATTCTTAAATGTACTTCATGACTCTCTCTGTCTCTTGAATAAATTAGAATATCATTAATGAAAACAATCATAAACTGATCTAAGTAGGATTTAAATACTCTATTCATTAAATCCACAAAGATAGTGGGACCATTTGTTAATCTGAATGGCATTACTAGAAATTTGTAATGCCCATATCATGTTCAGAATGCAGTCTTTTGAACATCTGAAGGCTTAACCTTCAATTGATGATACCCTAACTATAGATCAAATTTGGAGAACACTATGGCTCCTTGCAACTGATCAAATAGATCATCTATCCGGGGTAACAGATATTTGTTCTTGATGGTGACTTTTTTCAGCTCCCGATAATCAATACACAACCGAAGACTCCCATCTTTCTTCTTAACAAACAGCACTGGTGCGCCTGATGGCGACACACTAAGATAGATAAATCCCTTGTCCATTAAGTCCTATATCTGTACTTTCAATTCTGCCAATTTAATTGGTGCCATCCTGTATGGGGCCTTAGACATTGGTTCTATTCTAGGTTGGAGGTCAATACAGAATTTGACTTCTCATTCAAGAGGCAATTCAGATAATTCACTAGGGAATACATTTAGAAAATCTCATACTACTAGTATATCCTCCAATAGTCGATGTTCGGGGTAGGTGTTGATAGTCGAAACTAAGAACACTTCACACCATTTCTGCACCAGACTAAGAGCTTTCACAGCTGATACAAGCTTAGGGGCTTTGCCCTTAGGAGAACTTCTAAAGGTAATCTCTACCTTATCAGAGGTCTTCAAAGTTATCTGCTTGGTTTTGCATTCAACTTTAGCTTCATACTTGGTTAGCCAATCCATACCTAATATAATATCCAAACCTTCCATATTCAAGACAATTAAATTAGTATAAAATTGTCTGCTATCAATCACTATAGGTATTTCACAACATATCTTTGTAGCAATACTAACTACTTTCAAGGAGTGGATACTTCTATCACAGGATACATTGGGCATTTAGATAACCCACCTCTATTTACAAATGTAACAGAGATAAAAGATTGAGAGGCACCTGGATCAAATAAAATATATGGCATATAATTGCACACAGAAAGTTTACCAGCAATTACATGGTCCATGGTCTGAGCTTCCTGAGCATTGGTCACCTGTACCACTATAGTCAATGGAGGTCTATGTTGTTCATTCTACTGCCCAAGAACTGCATTAGGTCCTCTGCCTCTGCCTCGCATCTGGCTTCCACTATGTTCAGGCTGAGTCAGAGCTTGGGAAGTTACACTTTCATTCCTCCCTTGATAAGGACAATTCCATCTAATATGTCTAGTTTCACCACATGCAAAGCAAGTGAGTGGCCTTTGCTGTCCCACATCTCGTGGCTAACTTGACCCTTGACTAATTTCTTTCATCTGTCCTGGAATTGATCTAGTCAGCCTTCCTCTCAACTTCCTTAATAGTACTAGATAGTTAAACTTTAAATGTCCTAGTTTCTTGCTATAATTATAATTTTTCTAAGATAATGTACTACTACTCTGATCAGTTTTCTACCTAATTTGTCGCCCCTGCTCAGTTTCTCTCATGCGTCTCCTCTCTTTAAATTTGGATTATTCCTCTACCTCTCTTTCTACTAGACAAGCACGCTCTAAGATATCCTCATATCAACTCATCATGAGCAGGGTTAACTTCTCCCGAATATCTAACCGCAAACCTTCTTGAAATTTCTGAGCTGTTTCAGGTAAATCCATTTAGGCCAATTGTACAAATCATGCCAAAGATCTAAATAGTCCATCATATTCTTCTACAGTTCTCTTGCCCTGTAATAGTGTCATAAATTCAGTAGCTCTCCTAGCCTTTTCACTAGCCGACACATATCTGTAGAGTAATCTCTCTCTGAAATCAATCTAGGTCATCTCTACACTATTTCCAACTACCATCAATTTTTCAGTGTGCCACCACTGTTCTGCCGCACCCTCCAACTGGTAAATTCCATATAATACTTTATGGTCTTCTAGGTATTCCATATATGCGAATGCTTTTTCCATACCAGCTACTCTGGTCTTTGAAAGTGGGAGGTTTCATGCTCTGGAAAGATTTCATGTCTAAGCCTATTCTTGGTTGTCTTTAAGATGGCTACCCCATTTCTATGTCTACATTGACTGGCCTTGCCTGAGGCCACACCATTGATTGAGGTTCCTTTGCCTGCCACCTTTTGGGTTTGGAATATTTCTTGTAATTTCTAGGCAATACCTGCTATCCTAGCCATCATAGTGTCAAATTCCTTAGTCATTGGTGGAGGCGGCATAGGGGAACTGCATCAATATTAGGGATTGCATTGCCCGACCTATCTGCTTTGGTAGTTTCTGCCCCTTGACCTTCCGTAGGTTCAACTACCCCTCCTTTAACTTCATTTTGGGTCAACCTTAGCATTTCATTTGCCCTAGAGGTTTCTGCCTTAGTTTCCCTAATAATAACCTCCATCGCTAGAGTCTGGGTAATTCTTCTCGGTGACTCCTCCTCTATCATGGGGGCTTTACCTTTGTCCACTCTCTTCCTTAGTGCCATGACTGTATAAGGAAGAGTATTGGATCATATAACATCATGATGTTAAGATATCAATAGAACTTATCAACACAAAAGTTCAAATTGCATTTTATACTAACGTTCCCCCATTATTCCCCCATTGAGACTAAAACTATGCATGTCATTCTATCAATGAGTTCCAACACTCTTACCATTGTAGTTTTGGGACATATCTCAACTATTCTTTTGTGTATCAAACTTATATGCTCTGACACCACTCTATAACGCCCCTCTTTTTGAGGCATTACTCGGGTAGGAACAGGAGGACTCTTGGCCAAAGTCTCCCCTAAACTTACCCACTTACACCTATATAAACATTTACAAACACCCACATTTGCAAAGAATTGTAGTCGCACTATAAAGGTAAAGTGTATGAAAATCATTCTCGCATCTAATTAAATAATGACATCCAACTTAAAACACTTCATGCATTTAAGTTTACATTATTTACACCATATGATATTAAATAAATCACACTTTATATACATTCCAAATATTTCAAAAAGATAGAACTCTAATTTTCATGGTTTTTCCCTCGCTTGAACTCCAACCCATCGTTGGGCTCCATCTTCTGGCCTGTCAACTAAAACATAATAAAATACAGAGAATTTGAGTAACTCAGTAAGCAGGCATAAATCAAATTAGTAATTAAATCATAGAATGTAATAAAATTCATGTGCTCAAAACCAAACTATACTAAAATATACCATCATGGATTAAATATGATTACTAACCAAATTCCTCCTTAAAAATCCATTACGATGTCTAATATATCTGATTGTATCTATTCACAATGAAACTCACCTTATGTTTAAGGCAATCCTTTCATTTCCAGTCATTCAAGGTAATTCACCCAGAAACAACCAACACCATATTTGGGAGGTCATCAATCAAACCAAATGCATAATATCACCCTCAAATATACTCATCTTTCTTACAACTTTGGTGTACTTGAGTTTTTCCCACTACCCTGGCTACGAGTGTTATGAGACTTGAAATATTTCACCCTCACTACAACTTAGGGGTCATAGGTTTCCCATTTACACCTACTAAGTAATCAGAGGAGTGTCGAAACAATAGGTTGATCAGACTTCTTCGCCAAACAAGGTGGTATCCATAACAAAGCCCTAACAAGGGCGGGATCCTAATAATCAGATGAACATCCCGATAGGTGTCTAAACCCAATGTACCATAATTCATGC
>JAYJMB010015104.1:0-45469 GCA_036873735.1 Pouteria campechiana
ATATTTAGGAATCAAATAGGTGCAAAAGATGAAGTATTAGGAGAATAAAATATGACATTTTGCATTCTCATCACACCTCTTCTGTGCTTGGATCTCCAATGATATATGCTTCAATTAGCAAAGAAGAAGAATTGGTTTCTCCTATAGTTGACATTCCCTTAGGTGCTGAATTGGCAATGGCCATTTGATGTGTCAATGAAGACATTTGTGCAGTCAAAGCCGCAATCGGAACCACTTCCAGATAGCCTATCACTTTCTTCACTATATTTCTCTCATTCGACCATTGGAATGTATTTCAAGCCATGTCCTCAAGTAGGTGGTATGCCTCTGTTATAGTCTTGGACATTAATGAGTAACCAGATGTACCATCCACTATTGTTCTTGTTTGGCTATTCAACCCATTATAGAATAACTGAATTTGTAGCCAGTCTGGAAAACCGTGTTGTGGACATCTTCTAAGTAGATCTTTAAATCTCTCCTAACACTCATAAAGTGGCTCAAAATCCATCTACTTGAATTGGCCAATCTCACTTCTCAGTTGAGCTATCTTGGCTAGAGGAAAGAATTTTGCTAGGAATTTCTCCACAATTTTGTCCCATGTTATTATGCTTCCTAATTGTAAACTCTGCAACTAGCTTCTTACTTTGTCTCTTAATGAAAATGAAAAAAAGTCTCAAGAAGATGGCCTCATCTAGTATTCCATTCATTTTTATTGTGTTGCTAATCTCTTGAAACATGGCTAAGTGAATGTTCGAGTCTTTACTTGGCAACCCCCAAATTGGTTTTGCTGAATCATGTTAATTAGTGCTGGTTTGAACTTAAAATTATTCACATTGATGGCTGGACAAGTTATACTAGAGTAGTTTTCATTGACCACTAGTCTGAAATAATCCCTAATTGGCCTTTATTGTGACAGCAAATTGTGTTCTATCCTTGGTAGAATTTGTGCTTGTTCGTCCATTGCCTTTTTTTTTGTTCATTTTGCTTTCCGAATCTATCATAGTATTCTCTTTATTTCTAAATCAAAAGGAATGATATCATAATTTCTAAGATTTTACATATACTACTATGAAAAATAGAGAAATTGACATTGCTTAAAAAAAACTAAAGGAAAAATAGATTCAATAAAAGAAAGTATGAATTCAAATTAAAGCTAAACTACCTATTAACAATATTAGCAAGAAATCAAAATAATGTCAATCCCTGGCAATGAAGCCAAAAACTTGTTCATCGCAAATTATACTGCAAGTGAACGGTATCAAGTTGTATAGTATAGTGATGAATGAGTGTCATATCCATAGGTATTGTGTATTTCAAACTTCTCACTAGTTATTGTTTTAAATAATTTTGACTTTATCTAAAGAACCAAAAATGATTGATGATTGAATAATAAACTGCGTGACTTTAGGTGGGATAAATCAATGTGTGAGAACTCTAGAAGGTTGATTTCATCTATGTTTCATCCATGGCTTCTTTTATTCATTGTAGATTAATCAATGCATTGATTCATAAATCTAAGATCCCAATTCACACATTGATTTATATTTGAATTATTCTTCGTTCAAGTCAACATCCACCATCAAAATCTCATAATTGATCATTGATGCAATTATAATTTAAATCATACTTTGAATATTCACCATTTGAATTATTTTTGCTATCTCTCCTTCAACATAGTAAATTAGAAACCAATATTTTAATTAATCCTAAGCACTAGACTACCCAAGACCAACACTAAAGGTTTAATCTAATAGTAGCCTTAAGATTGTAGAGATTGATAAAACTAAACAACACAAGCACCAGCGATTCCACTTAATTTAGTTAAATATTCTTCCTAAGATTTAATAACTGTAACAGCAGTAAATTATTTAACCCTAGTTGCTTCGCAAATTAGAGGGATTAAATGATTATAGATTTAATATCTAATCTAGCAATAGATTGCAATGAAAAATAAACTAATAGGCCTCCTAGTAATAATCATAATCATGAATAAAAAAGAACTATCAATAATCAAAGTATAAATTAAACAATTAAGACAAATTAGATCTCATAGTATGTTGATTTTGAGACTTTTGTCTCCTTAAACTAAGAATAAAAATTTAGCCACGTAAGGCCATGAAATTATAAAGAGAATAAAATAGAAAAGAGAGAAGAGAGAATATTCTCTATCAAAAGCTGCCAAGAAGTTCTCTCTAAACCCTAGCAAAAGAACCCTCAAAAACCCTAGGAGACTGCTATTTATACAAAGTTAAAAATACACAAAACAACAATTTTTGCAATTTTTGAAAAGTGGGAATGGAGTTGGGCATTGCCGGCACCACCTTATGGTCTAGTGGAGTGCTGTTGTGAAGTGGGTTGGCATTGTTGGTGCCAGTTTGCTACCTCTGATCGCTTTGCTCCTTGTTACTTCTCCTCTGCACTTCATCCTGACTTTGGCATTCTTCTTGCATTTGCCCTTAATGTAGTCCTTATCTCTCAAAACTCCAAACATGAAAGTTGTAGAACTTTTTCTTGTGTTTCCAGAACATCTTTAATCATCTCAATAAGTGGTTGAATGAGAGGGTTATGCCCAAAATATAGAGTGATACTGAAGTTGTCCAAAATCCTTCAATTGACTTTTTTACACTTAACCATTTTAATTGTCTCCTAAATCAAAATATAAGAATAATGAATATATATAGAACTCAAATAAGTATAAAATTCTAAGTATTAAGGGAATAAAATATAACATTTTGCATTCTCATCAAACTGATAGACAAACTCTTCTTTGGCTACCTGAATTCCTCTAGGAGATTTGTTTATTAATCAGTCCTTGTGCATATGCTTTGTCTGTTGTAAATAACAGACTAACTCTGGATGGTGCTAACAAAGTTGGGTTGATCAATTAACAAACTTTTCCCTCTATACAAATAACAAAGTGAGATATTTTTCCTTTGTTCTTCATTTGTTTGTTGGAGGTGGCAGATAAACTTTGTTTTGTTTTGCTCTAATAGACAAAGTATAGTATTCTTCTTTTGTTCCTCATTGTTTGTTTGAGGTGGTAGATGTAGCTTGCTTTAACTTGCTTGAATAGATGAAGTGTAGTATTTATCTAATGTAAGCGACAGTTGAACTACATTCTGCTTTGTCTTAGATGAAGTACTTTGCACGTCGCATGGATTTGTCTATTGTAAGTTATTAACAATTATGCCTTTGTTTGTTGAAGCCAATTTTAGTCTAAATAGCTCTTTGTTTATTTAGCTTCATCTACACTCACTGTACAACTTCTACTTCATCTTCTGCTTTGGCTTATGCTTTGTCTATCTAAGTAATAGACAAACTTTTGATCCGCAGATGAAGTGAAGTTCTTCAACTATTCTACACACTTCGAGCAATAGAAGGAGTTTGTTCTTTCAACTTCTTTATTGCTTCATTCTTGGTATGTTTGTCTTGGCTTAGCTAAAGTTACACTCCCTTATCTATTCAAGTTGCCTTTTTATCCTTAGACAAATTTATTCTTCTAACTCTATAGATCATACAAAGTTTTGTTCTCTTTGTGGATGACTGTCTGGACAACAATCTCTTCTTTCTTCCTTTGCCTGAGTGTTTGATGAAGCATCTTCTTCTTTCTTTATCTCAAACAAGCTTTGTCTATTCCATGTAGATAGCTCAAGTTTCTCAAACAATTTTATACCCTTTGACTAAGGCTTCATCTTCAACTTCTTCGTCTTGCATTTGTCTGTTGAAATTTCCTTTCTGAAATTGACAAACAATGCAAACTCATTACAGCGCATCTTCGAAGTCTTATTTTTCTCCCAATCCTTTTATTCATGGAAGCTTTCTAATGTAATCTTTCTTATTGCATGTCTTCAAACCTTCTGTTTTCTTCTTTTTCTTCCATGATTTTTATTAGTTCAACTCCTTTGGAATGCAGCAAATAGTTATGGCAGTTTGTTGCAGATGATCATGATCCTACACTTGAACTTTTCTGCACTTGCTATATTGTTAGCTTTCATATATAATATCAAAATATATTTTATTCTCATCTAATTATAATATTTTATAAAGGATAATATGCATCTTTATTAAATGCATAATATGAAAGCTTAAGTGATTATGGTACTTAGTATGATTTAACAAATTTATGCAGTAAAGAGTAATTAATATTAATATTACGCACACGATAAAGTGAAGACTGTATGCTTATGTAACTAAATATTCATAATTATGTGTTTATATTAATTAATATTTATCAATTCATAATTATACATATGATTGTTAGAGATTTAAGCATACAAGTTTCCTATCTTAATACAAGTTTTGTTATTATCAAAATCATATGCAATAATGTTGACACCAAAAACTCATCATAAGTTGAGGAACTACACTTTTCTTCCTTCCTTACTATCCAAACACACAAAACTCTGGCTAGGACACATGTTTGAAAGATTTCAGGCCTAAATCTATTTGTTTTCCTTGCAAAAAGGACAAGGATCAAGGTCTAAAGGAGCTGAGTTAAGGGGCTAGGGCATGGGGAAGAAAGGGAAAAACGAAACTGGCTGCAATGAAATGGAACAAGTCGAAGTTGTCTTATTCCTCCATCGGACACAGTGGAGTGGAATGCCACACCCCCCAACTACTTTAGTCCAACACTGCAATGCCACTTTCCAAGCCGCAACATCAATGTGATGCCCCTTCTTTTTTACCAGATTATGTCCCCTTTTTCACACCTTCTTTCAACCCTCTCTTCTAGCGTTATTTTTTAGCATTTTTCTACATTATAATGGCATAAATTCATGATAAAATTTATTTAAATTACTCAAAGTCTAATTCTATAATCATCCACATAGTCTTTTAAATTGCCCGACTCCATTTCATTTTATTCCTTTTTTCTTGCTTTTTCCATAATAATATCACCTAAAATGCATAATACATCTGCTTCAAATAATTAAGAATCAAATCATGTAATGTAACCATTTACATAATCTTTTAATTTACCCATCACATTAACTAATACGCCATTCATGTACTCTAAAATCAGCTTATTATTAAAAAATATCCAGTATCTCATATCATCAATATTAATACTAAATAAAATTTACTCCTCAATTTCCAACACCTTAGGTGTTACAAGTAGTTATCACATTGTTTTTATCAGGGCATGTATGCATATGTGTATGAAAGGATGAATGTGTTGATTGATAAGAGATAGAAAGTATCCCAGAGTTGTTCTCCTTGCTGTGCAGAGATGAATGTATGAGTGGAAAAAGGGATAGAGGATATCCCTTATACTTGTATATGATGTTATTATTTTTGTGTATAGATATATGAATGATGGGGATAAAGATTATTCCTTGAATTTTCTTAAGATTATTTGTAAATGTGTGTATGGATAACAGATAAGGATTATCTCACACTTTTTTTTGTGTTCTTAATGTGATTCTTCAGGTTGATAGAATGGTATATGGGGATCATGGGCATCCTAGAATGTTTCTTAATATGATATATGTGTCGATGATTGGGGGATAATAAGTATCCCTAGAGTTTATATATAATGTTATGGACTATATTATGTGTTTATATTATATGCATTAACAGGGATAGTAAGTATTCCAAGATTTATGGTAGTGATATGAATGTGTGAATTGATGATTCATGGGGATAAGGGTCATCCCTTGATTAATTATTCTATTGTATGGGGAAATGTATATAGTGATGGAATGTGAAATAATTCCATGATTTGTATATGATATAGTGATGAGATATAGTACCTAAATGGCATGGGTATGATCGTATATGCTTGAGGGGCGTAGATTAGTGGATTGGAACAATGAGGACTTAGACCTCATAGTATGATTGGCTTATTAAGTCTATAATCATGGTTGGATTGAATTATACAAAATTTTATTGATTATTATTATTATTACTACCTACTTACTTTTCTTGGACTCATGTCTTTGTTTTAAATTTTTAGTTGGCAAGTCAAGTAAAGGATTCCAACTATGGATTGAAGACTTATAAGAAAGATTGAAGAAATCTTTTGTGGTATGATTGATTGGGATTGTAATCTTGTAGTGTATTTGTGTAGCTGTATAATTGTATTTAAAAGATATCAATTAATGTATAATGTGGTGTATTAGCATGTCATAGTAAATTACTTACAATAGTATGACAAAATGGTATGATTCCAATTTTGTGTTGCCATCATGATTCTTTCTAGTGTTGGGCAGTTGTGGGGTGATGGTGAGTGTAAATTATGATCTATGTCAATTCTTTATAGCTATGGAAATTTTTGTTTTATATGATTAATGTATGCTAGGTGTAGATCCTTATATTTCAGGGTAAATTTTGTTGAAGTTTTGCTAAAATTTTTTCTTAGAAATGGAAAAGTTGCAAGGTGATGTTAAAACGAATGGGCCCTTTAGCCAAGGTGTGACACTCATGATCCAACAATCATTCTGCTACAGACACAATGTTTTTTTGATTTGATGCAAGGAACATGTTATCTCCTATGGATGTAATGCAGGAGTGCTCATGTTGCTTGGATGTTCATCCAACATAGCTTCATTAAATGTTCCCACAGACAGTACCAATATTTGGGTCATACCCAAATTAGCCTCTGGATAACCTCACCAAGAATCCCACATGGCTAGAAAAACATTATAAGAAACCAAGGGTGTTCTTGACATAAATACTCTGATGCTCAAGTCAGTAAATAAGACTTTTAGGAGAGGGTTATGTACGCTTAAATTAGACTTAATCCCCATGCGGAGAGGATTCTGTAAGATATATAAGGAGGATTATGCAGTAGATTCAGCTTGGGATCCTGTACAAATACATCTTTTGGTTTATTTAGGAATCCTGCTACCTCTAGGATATGGACTATCTGATATGGCATATTGCCAATTGTCTAATCAATTATCCATTGTTAGGATTACCTAATAATGCATTAAGTGTATTTTCATTGGCCATGTCAAATTTATGTATTTTCTCTAAATTTTTATGGCTTAAGATCATACTAGTAAATATATAATTTACTAATCATCGTGTATGGGCACCAATCATGATCAAAATATCATAATTTGATATATTTCTTCAAAACTTAGTGATTTACATTATAATTTTATAAAAATTGAACTATTAAATTTCAATCTAAAAAATTTAGAATCATAATATGTCATATGCTTTAATGGACTAGCATCATTATCATTCCAATCAATCACAGTCAACCAAAACTCATCATCTTTGCTTATTCGAATTAAATAAAAATTATATTGCCTAAATCTATACCTAAAATTATAATAATTTACCCATCCTAATCATCCACATGATCATCCTTTGTAGGACATAAAAATAGATAGCTATCATTCTCCTGAAAACCCATCATGAAAATGCATACCCAATATACTATTTAAAAGAAAGAGCATGGAGATTTTGCAACATGCCTATTTTCTAAGCTCCCAAACCTCTCCAATGGTTGTCCCTGCGCATTTCCTTTATCTCCCATCCATTTTTAGCTACCCCCCTCTCTCCTCTCCCTTAAAAAACATGTGAATAGAGTTTTATTCTTCTTACTCTCCTTTTTCACTCTGGTACCCCAACTTTTCACCAACTAAGCTGCACCAAATATCTTAAGAATTAAAGTAAAAAATATTGAGTTTATATGTTTAATTATGATGATAGCAAAACTTTTTTATGAACTTGTGCTTAAGGTAATAAATTTTTGCTAAGTTTTGGAGTGACAAAGGAATCCATATAGGAAACAAATATGAGCTACAGAGGTGTGTTAAGTCTATTGAAACTAAGTTTATACAGCACATGACTATAAAAGGAAAACATAAGAAGTGCCCAAAGGTGACGAGGGTCCATTACAGTATTTGGGAAGTGGGTGCCTCATGTTTTTATTGATAGAGGAAGCACTTTACATCAACAGAAGAAGCCATAGAGGTCTGTTGAGATCTTTTTAATAGTAATATTCCATGAAGGAAGCAATAAAGGAAACCACAAAGGTCTTTGGACCTATTTATGACAATAGAAGAAGCAATACAAGATTGGACAAAGGTTATCATCCCAATGTTCATTTCATATAAATTTTTGAAAAGGCATTTCAATGGCTATTTTTCAACGATTTTCCTCCAAATGGTCAAGAATTATTCTATAGTTTATAAATACAAGTTCTATTAAAGAGAAATGAGGATGCTTTGAGCCTAATTGTTGTATTCACAAGAGAATTAAAAAGCTTTTAAGTGCATTCATTCCATTACCCCTCAACTCCCAACAAGTTTCAATCTATATTAAATCCAACTCAATAGTCTAAAGCACCTTAGTTTAATTGGGTAATCTTTTACATAACTCATTTATATTGTATACATTTTAGTCTACTAAGAGTCATTTTTTTGTACATCTTTATTTCCGCTTAGAGTTTTGCTAACAAGGAAGGGTTATCCTTGTAGCAATATTGCTTAGTAAAAGTTCCCTAATAAGCTTAGTATCCTTGTAGCAATATTGCTTTGTAAAATTCCCTAATAAGCTTAGTAAAACCACGTGGTATTCTTGTAAGAGTTTTTTGGTGATTTTTGAGAAACCAAGGGAGGTTTCACGGTAGATAATGGAATCCAAAGTTGGAATACTTGGAGAGTGCAGTAGGTATTAAATTAGCCTGAACCACTATACTTTTTTGTATGCTTATTGTTAAGCATGCTTATGTGCTTCTACAACTATCTTTTTCTTGCTTTTGCACATTTACTTAGTTTTCCAATTTTGCTAGGTTTTTTGTTGTACACTCTATTTTGGAGACCAACATGAAAAAACATTACTTAAGCCCATCTCCTAAGTCCATTTACTCTCATTTCTAAATGACCAATCAAATAACTCTTAACCTCTCTACTACAACTCATTTTAAATAATGTTTTATAATTTGATTAAATCCTAATAAATTAGAATAAAAACATGCTTCAATTAGGACTAGATAATATAATTTGTCCATTATCCATTATTAATTGTGATAGCCCTATATTTTCTTGTGTAGCAATGATTTTAATCAAACTAATTTGATGAATAAATTCAAAAAATATTATGGTATATATTAAAATTTGTATTATATTGAGAAACCCAAACTTATCAAATAATTCATCTTTCGAATTTTTGTTTTGTTATCATAAATAAATTTAGACAACAAACTTGTAAACAAAGAGCAGAGTAGAGAAAATTAAAAGGCCAAGAGTGGACTTTTTGAACTCATTTATAACTTTCAATGACTCGTTGTATTTTGATTTTGATTTTTGTTTGGATAATCTCTCCTCATTGATGATTAAATATCTCATGGGCTAGAATTATATAGATTTACATGGTGAAGTTTATACTATAACTTGTTTTGACGAAAGTATAATGGAACATGAGGACATTTTTGAAAATTTTTAAATAAATGATTTTTGGGTTTATTTAGAATTTTTTAAATTAAAATTAATATTAATCATACAACATAAGTATAAGCAAAATATGGAGGCTAAATGCAATTTAATATTTATAAAAAATAATAAAATCTTTAAGCTTTTTGTTTAATGACCTTTCATAAATTTTAATGGGCTTATAAAAGTTCATTAAAACCCAGAAAAGAATTAACAAACTTTAATAGTCTCTAACAGACTTCAATAAGAATTACGTTAAGGTTTATTAAAGCTTTTCAAAGAATTAGGTACTGATTTTTAATAGATTTTAATAAAGATTGTATTAAAGTCTATGAAAGATTTAATGAATAGTAATAAAGATTGTAATAAAAGTTATATTAAAGCCTATCTAAGTCTATAAAAGCACTTTAGAGGTCATGAACTTCGAATAATTTTAATGGACTTTAATTGGTAAAATGAAAATTTTACCCTTTAACGGTTAAGCAAACTTTTAATCTTGGATTTGCTGTCGCACGGCCATCATACAGCTGAGATTCAGTTTTAGTATTTTCTGGCGGGACCCAATTTACATTGACGTGGCATTCTTCAATTGGCTGCACCAGCAAGTGGTACCCCCACCAGCAGATCCGGATTGCCAGCCATAACATACGAACAAAATGCCTAGATAGTAGATACGGATAACGGATGATTTTGCGTCGATGCATGTGCAGTCGTAAGACTTTACCGAGTTGTGGTGGCCCACTTAACACGTCCAATATATGTCCATGTGATGGTGCAGTGCATCTCGTGGCCTGCTGCTGCATGCATTTTAAGATTTCTAGGGCTTTTGCGTGTTGCATTGGATGACGGCCTTGCAAGTTGCAGTGTTAGTTTCCCGGTTTACCCTGTTCCCTCATACCAGCGGCCAGCCATTCTTTTGTTTTTTATTCCCACCGCTTTTGGTTAGCACGTGACCGAGGCAAGAACGC
This sequence comes from Pouteria campechiana, assembly GCA_036873735.1. Classification (NCBI taxonomy): domain Eukaryota; kingdom Viridiplantae; phylum Streptophyta; class Magnoliopsida; order Ericales; family Sapotaceae; genus Pouteria; species Pouteria campechiana. The sequence goes on from JAYJMB010015104.1 coordinate 10,355, forward strand.
ATCCGTGACAAGTTATCCATGAAAATTAAAAAGCGGAAATGCCTCCACGAGTCACCTTTGGAAGTATGTCGCCTTAACTGACGGGGCTCTAGGACTTCTGAAGTGGGCCAAGGTGAAACCGTAAACAACATCAGACCATTTTAGGTTTTAAACATACAGCCAACAAGAAGTTAAAAGAAGGGTCAAGCTTGGAAGATAAAGGGGAGCCAGCCACTGAGTGATTGATTGATTTGAATTATTTTGATCATCCTCCATCAGCGGACGAAATGATGGTTGGACCGTTTAGATGATTTGGGACGTCGTTGCAAAGTTCAAACTTGTTTGGTCCTTGAAGGACGCAGGAATTCTTGCCTTCAAATTGAAACGAACATGAAATTCTATTCGCTAGCTCTACTTTTTTATTACACTGGACGGATTCAATAGCTGACAACACTGTTCTTCTGCTTTTGCGTTTAGTACATGATCGACTTCTTCGGCCTCCTCGCTTAATCCTCTCTGTGGCTTACTTTTCAATTGTGCCTCTGCTGGCCTTTTTTTTTTACTTCTTCCTTTCTTAGATGTGAATATGCTGTCTTTTCAAGTCCAACCCCTATTTCATTCTGATATGAATGATGAAAGATTAAAAATAAATTGGCAGCATATATATAATCTAAACTGTCTATTATTTTTATTTATATGTTAAACGCTTTACAAGGAAAATCATGTTTATTTTCTTTGTGTAAGTTAAACTAATTAATGTATGCAAATAATATCTTAACAATGAATATTTATAAAATAGATTTTCAACATGTTGTCAGCTATCTTTTTAATTAAAATTATAAATTAAGTGTGCGATATATAATTACACTGATATTTGAAGAAAATATGATAATAAATATATATTTCTACTTTTTTCGTCAATATAAATGATGGGCATCTTTTATTTTCTTTGTCAATATTAATTTGAAATATGAAAAATTAAATGGTTTAGACTTTATAAAAGAGGTTTATGAGCCGAGGTGGTTTCTAAAATGTAACCGTATTTCATGTGCCAGATCTCCTCCCGACGTAAAGAGTTATGTTTGGTAGTGGAGCCCACTTTACCACCGTTAGCGGCAATCCAGTGGACCATGTCACTGCTCCATGTTTTCCGCAGGCGAACCCGTGAAGAGCATGAATCCTCCTTAAACCCTTCCCCCTTTCTCTTGATTCCAACGAGTAACTACCGTTTAACACCAGTTTCTCTCTCCACCCCCCACCTCTATAAATTGCACCCTTCCTCATCAACATTCTCCACATCTATTCAATCCCACTAGTTGAAGTGCATTTCAGTACTAGCGCTCATGAAGGGTCCTAATTCCCTTTTATTGCTAATTCAGCTTTCGACAGTATGCTTTTTGGTGTTTGCTGCCATGTGCAGCGCCACTGATCCTGATTATGCTGATGCACTCGACAAGTCCATCCTCTTCTTCGAGGGCCAACGGTCTGGCAAATTACCTGCAGACCAGCGCCTTAAATGGAGGGGGGATTCCGGTTTGTCAGATGGTTCCGGTTATCATGTATGCTTACCGTATACAACCAACCATAGTGCAACCATCATGTGTGTGCGTGTGTGTGTGTTTGGGCGGACCACTCAAGCAAATGCCCTGTAAACTTTTGATATTTTTGTGTTTGCATGAATGCAAACTGGAAGTTGCAGCGGTGGGCTAATTCGGCTTCCTTTTTCAGAACCCAAAACCAATTTCTTAAATTTTAAGCTTGGTCGCTTTTCCAAAACCCAAACCCAACTTCTTACATTCTTAGCTTAGACCATGATTAGGCGCTTTAACTGGACAAATAAACATGACATTAAAAGAAAGGTTTTGGTTGTATTTATTGCAGGTGGATTTAGTAGGAGGCTACTACGATGCTGGAGATAACGTGAAGTTCGGCCTGCCTATGGCCTTCACCACAACGCTTCTATCATGGAGCATCATCGAATTTGGAGACTTGATGCCGCACCAGATACAGAATGCCCGAACGGCTGTCCGTTGGAGCACAGATTATCTGCTTAAGGCTTCCACGGCAACACCAAATACTTTATACGTGCAAGTGAGCAATGCGACTAATCTTTAGAAATATATATATGTGTGTGTATGTGGGCCCGCTTTTCAGTTCAGAGACTTTCAAGTCTCTTTATTGTGAGGCCTCTGGAATCCCCCCTGGAATCCTATATCAGAAGTATAGTATGAGAGGAACTGGACTATATATCAGCCTAACCGCTTTGCCAGATGAAGCATCTTTTAGACTGAACTGGCTTGGGATGTGTAATCCATGCCTGTAGCCTGTAGGTATTTGATTTTCCCTTTATTTATTTATTTATTTATTTTTTAAAGCTTTAAGATAGTCAGACCTGAAAATCTGCAATCTAAGATGTGGTCTGTTCCAATTTTCGAAAGCGGCCTGCTTGTCGATGATATGCCCAACCGGCCGTTTCTTCTTCAGCCCAGATTGGGCTTGGATGTTAGATTACGTAACCTTTACACCCTAAGTGGCGCTTTCTGGACTCTAAAATCATAGCCAAATAGCCAATTCATATAGCAAACCAGTTGTAGAAACTTCTGGGCAAACATGGCAGCCTTTCACCTTTGTTTGGAATCCATACAGAACCTCAAGTTCCTTTTATATGCATGTGATTAATGCAGGTGGGAGATCCAAACATGGACCACAAATGCTGGGAGAGGCCCGAAGATATGGACACGCCTCGCACTGTCTACAAGGTCTCAGAGCAAAACCCTGGCTCTGATGTTGCAGCTGAAACAGCAGCCGCATTAGCTGCAGCATCCATCGTGTTCAAACACTCGGATCCTTCTTATTCCTCCAAATTACTTCAGACTGCCAAGCAAGTAATACCCTACCACCTGCAACTAAATTTCAATTATCGTTCTCTAGTTTTTTGACTTTGTAATCCGGCAAATCTTGCAATACAGGTCTTTGATTTTGCTGACCGCTATCGAGGTGCTTACAGCGATTCTCTAAGTTCTGCCGTATGCCCATTCTACTGCTCTTACTCCGGGTACCAGGTAACTTGCCCCTGCTTCTTTTCAAGTAATCCTTTAGCTGGGGATACAAATAATATTTCAAAATTTGCAAAACAGAACAACAATACATATTCTACAGAGTCTTTGAAATTGCTGAGCATAATAATCCATATTTTAGACCATAAATGAACATAAAAAGTCACCAGCACACTTCAACCATGAAATTAAGTTCGTTTCTCAGGCCCACTGCTCTTTTCTTCTTCCGTGTCTGTTTTTAAACCAATCACAAAGCCTACCACTGAGTGAGCATTCACATCAAGGCTTCTAAGTTAACTAACCAATGAGTTGAGTCAGAAATAAGTTTCTTTTAACTTAGGGCCGCGTTTTAAAATCTTTCATTATCCGTTTGAGATTTGAGAAAACAGGCAAAAAAGGAAAGGAAATTTGGAATATGAAAAAACAGAGGAAAAAAGAGGAAATGATGTAACTGGATGAAGAATGATATTTGAAAATAAGGTGAATAATAATAAAATAGATGAGGTTTTTAGATGAAAAGATTAGGGGTTAATAATTGAAAATTTAAATAATCATTAGAAAGAAGTAGGGGTGTTGAGTCAATTATACATCACATCAATTAAAAGAAGTATAAAAGTAATCAGCTTTTCTTCTTGTTACCAAACACTTGATTTTCGGAGCTCAGCGAAGATTAATTTTAGAAGCTTCATCAGTCTGCTGTTGTCTCTGATATCCTTGGATCTTTGGCTTCTACTATCAGACTTGCCAGAGCAATGGATGGCCTCACAGTTCATGGATCGTGAACCGATAATTCCAACTCTGTTGGCGTCCAAGTTAGCAGCCAAAAATCCAAGAACAATAAGCAAAACTGTTGGCCGAGGATCAAATAACCATCATTTAAATTAATGCCTTTTCATGTGGAGTGTCATTTAGGACGAGCTTCTATGGGGTGCATCATGGCTGCATCAGGCAACACAGGAGCGTTCATACTTGTCTTACATTCAATCCAATGGCCACACAATGGGTGCAGATGAAGACGATTATTCTTTCAGCTGGGATGATAAGCGAGCTGGAACCAAAGTTCTTCTTTCCAAGGTTTGTATCTGTGCATGGTCCTCATTTATTCTGAATTGAAACAACCTCATTCTCTGGTTGCCTGGAATTGTGTACAGGGCTTCCTTAAGAATAGAATTGAGGAATTGCAGGTGTATAAGACACATGCAGACAACTTCATCTGCTCTCTGATCCCAGGTTCACCGAGTTTCCAGGCCCAATACACTCAAGGTCACTCCCACTTTCGACTGAAAACAAGATAAAGAAAAAGAAAAAATTCCTTTTTTTTGCTTATCTCCTTCAATTATGGCTTCTGATGAACAGTTCATCTGGCATCCATCATACAGGGGGGCTTCTCTATAAATTAAGTGGGAGCAACCTGCAGTACGTGACGTCCGCATCCTTTCTCCTGCTGACATATTCTAATTACCTGAGATCATCTGGAGGCGAAGCGTCTTGTGGGACTAATATTGTGAAAACCCAAGACCTTATCTCACTGGCGAAAAAGCAGGTAGAAGAAATAACTAGTATTCTCATTGGATTCATGCGCTTTTCAATTGAACTGCAGTTTCATTATTAAAAAGAAAAAAAAAATGAGAAAACTAGTGCCATAACAACACCAACTGCAAGGTTGGAACAATCCACATCATAGTGAAACTCATTTCATAATCATTGAACCGTAACGTTCAAACACGCATGGAACCTGCTTGACACACTTTCTTACCGTACGGCATGCTGAAACTAACTAGTGCAATGATGCCATATCAGGTTGACTACATATTAGGTCAGAATCCAGAGAAGATGTCGTTCATGGTGGGATTTGGAGAAAGGTATCCACAGCGCATTCATCACCGAGGCTCCTCCATTCCGTCCGTGCATGGACACCCAAGCCCCATACATTGCAATGATGGATCCCAGTACTTGTCCTCGAGCTCGCCCAACCCAAACATCCTAGTTGGTGCAGTGGTCGGAGGTCCGGACAGCAGGGACAATTTCAACGATGACAGAAACAATTTTCAGCAGTCAGAACCGACCACGTATATCAACGCGCCCCTGGTTGGCGCTCTAGCTTTCTTGGCAGCAAACTCACCATCCAACTGAAATGTAACATTGGCCCATGGTCCATGTAATATCTAATATTGGAGAAGTGGGTTTGAAATGGTATCACCTCTCTCTCATGGACCATGTACAAGCTTTGTCTCCACTTTTGTTTGGAGATTCATTTCCTAAGTTAGAATCTTTATTAGTGGAAATCACAAATCAAAGTGACAGTAGAAGTTTATATTGCAGTTGTCTACGAAAAGCAACATGCAATGCATTGAGAGCTACGCAGATAAGAATCTGCAGAATTTATTTTAGGCATGAATAGTAGCATGGGACAATAAGAATGGAATGAGTCATGCGCAAGTTGTCTACGCAACTTAATTCTATATAAATTGAGCCTATAACACATTGTATGTGGAATTAGTTAATAAAATTTTATTTATTTTGCTCTATACCATATTGTCCTCTTGGTTTCTGTTAACAGATAGCAATAGTATAAATGTTATCCACGTGATTTACTTGTGATGCCAATCATGTATAACTAAAGGAAATTGATTTTAAGTTGGTAAAAGATACTCACAAAGTAATTGTATCCAAAAATGAGGATGACTTTAAAGTAAAAGCTTCCTCAGCACCATCCATTCAGTTGCTCTCCGTTAGGTATTATCCACGTCTGCCAGTGGCATTCTCGCCCTTTTTCTTTTAAGTATGTCTGGCTCGAATTCGGTTGAAGAGAAATTCAGCTGCGTGTAAGAGAATGGGTATGTGTAAATGTCCCCGTGTAGTTGACGCGTCTTATTCCCGAGAAATGGACTGCATGCCACGTGGTTAGGTGCTTATAAAATTGTAAGGGTGAAACTTGGGTTAGGGTTTACCCGAATCTCCCAATCCAACCCAACAATTTTAAGAATTTGGGTTCACTAGTTTCTATTTGGATTTTGAATTTGGGTTGAACCCAACAAAAATTTCAATTTGGGTTGGCATTGGGTTGATAGCAACCCAACCCAAAATTCGCTTGAATTGCATATTAACAAAACTAAAAAATATACATTTCTTACTTTTCATAATCTATATTAAATTGTTCATTCTTTTTAAAAAAATTTCTATGAATAATAAATGATCCACCAATCTCATCTCATTCCCATGAACCTCATCTTCCTTCTTAATATAAATGTATTTTCCTCTAGTTGATCTTTCCTCCTTAGTTTGATCCCTATCTTTATGTCATTTTTGAAAATCTCCTTTTTGAAATCAAAACCAATTACAAACATCCAACCTAATATGCTAAGATTTTCAAAAATTCTTGTTTTTATCCTCATCTCCCAAGTATTTTAAAGGTACCAAACTAACAGTATTTAGAAATACAAATGCTATCATATGCAGCCCTCTATCTCCCAGCTTCTCATTTATTCCCAGTTTCTTCATCTTTCTAAGTAAAGTAAGCATTGAGTTATAAAGATTCAAACATACTATATTAAGCATTTAAAGATTCATTCACACCATACATTATTGTGGTTTTTATCTTTGTTGGTATAAATGCATGATTTCTATAATAAATAAAACTTAATTAAAGATTTTGTACTAATGGTGAGTGCCAAGCTTTTAGTATGCAGAATCAAGTTACAGATATCATGGATAAATGAATTCAGAGAAGATATTCCAAGATGTCATTCTGTTTGATCAAAAAGACATGAACTAATGTAAAAGCAAAAGACAAAGTAACTCCATAGACAAAGCTCAAATAAAAAGGATTCAACCAAGCTTACATTTATCTATCAAAGTGAAGATTATATTTGATGAATACAAAACAACATGCAAAATAATAGACTTTGTCTATCATAAGTAAGCCTATGATCGTCTATTATAAACAAATAAAGTAAAGAAGTGAAGTTTGTATGACAGAGCAAAAAGTTTATTTGGCAGAGCAATGAGCTTTGTTTGTTCAACTAAGTTTATCTACTATTTACAACAGATAACCTAAGAGACGAAGCCATGAAGAAAATTCGTCTACGCCTCAACGATTAGTCTATTACTTATAATAGACAACCCATTAGATTAAGCAATGAAGAAAATCCATCTATGCTCCAACAATCTGTCTATTAATTACAACAAACAACTCAATAAATGAAGTACTGAAGAAACAAGTTATCTGTGCTTCTACAGTTCAACATACAATCTAGAAGACAAAGCACTAGAAAGAATAATTCATCTATGCTTCCAAGATTTCTCTATTACTTACAACACATAACCTAACAGATGATCTGATAAATTGACATCTCCACGATGAAGGACAAAGCAGAAGATGAAGGAACTTTGTCTGATGAATAGCTGGATAAATATTTCACTTGTCATAAGTAAAAACGAGCAATGGATAAACCAAATTGTTGGTCTTTGTTCAACATTAATAACGCCCTTTTCATATTGATGAATGAGTCAACCATTACAATAATACCTTAACTAAAGCTTATTAAGAAACTGAAAATCATCTTCTCCAAGGTCAACACTTTAGGCATTTCAACAGACAAGGATTAATCAGAAGTCAAAGAATTCAAATATACTAATTAGAATGGTCTTCTGTCATTAATGGTGTCCACCTACCACTAATGGCTGGAATTCAAAGCAGTTATAAATGAAGCATCGTTGGAGTAGGTGGAAGTAACCAAGTATCAAGAAAGTTATTCAAAAATCCTTTTAAGAGCATTTACTGATCTGAGCTAAAATCTTTTGCCATCTTTCAAGAGTCAAGTGCTTGCCATTGAAACCTTCATAAATTGTCTTTGATGACTCCCAACAACCTTTCAGGAACATCATTTATTTCTGCATTTAATTTTTAGAAACTTTCCCTTGTGCTTACTAAGAAATATTTGTGCTTCAACTTTTAATATTCATACTTTGTAAATTCCTTGAGCTAGTGGTTGAGACTAGACTCAAGAAGAGTCATAACTATCAAGGTGCAGATAAAAGCTAATTATTCACATCCTCTAGAGCTAGAATTTAGAAGAGTGCTGAGAGCACTGTGAATATGCCCTGTAGAGCTAAAATCTAGAAGAATGCTAGGAGCATTGTGTTTATGCCCCCTAGAGCTAGAATTTAGAAGAGTGCTGGGAGCACTATTGTATTTTTGCTATTGGGAATAGTGGAACCCATGATACTAAGAGAAAAGTGTTCTTGGAAGAGTGAAGTAAAGTTTTTAATTGAACTACTATAAAAATCCCTGTGCCTTATTTATTTGTGCATTAATTGATTAAGTGATTTGAATTGATTGCTAGAGGGAGAATTGATCCTAAAGGGGTAGAACAATAATTTTTAAGTATCTAATTCACCCCTCCCCTCTTGGGATTTTTACCTAATCTTCGGGACCAACAATCTTGAAATATTTAAGGTCTGTTAACGTTTGATTTGATGATTGAATATAACCCAAATTTAAACCAAATAGTATTGGATAGGGTTAGGGTTAAGGTTTCAAAATTAGAGTTAGGGTTGAGATTTTAGACCTTGGGTTAGGGTGAGGGTTGACATTAACCCAAACCCAAATAACCCAAGCTGCACCCCTATAAAATTGAATAATAAATGAAATAGAGAAATAAAAATAAAGGGGCATGCGATTTTAGCCTTCTTAATCAACTTTAATAGCTACCTTAATATTAAAATTTGTTATTTAAAATTGTTCAATGGTACTAGATTTATCCTAATTAATATTTAAATTGATTGAGAATATGATAATAATATACTTGAATGAAATTTCACATGGGAATGATGATCCTTGCAGCTTGGCACCAAAGAAATGTTGATGGAATGATGCTTGCAATGAACAAATGCTACATATCCTAAGAAAAGTGTTTGCATATGATTTGTTTGAAAATTAACAAAAAATATATTCTTTTTAATTCCTTAAATAAATATAGTTGATTTGTAATAATAGATTGTAGTGGCTAAAAGGGTAAATTGTAATCATCCTTTAATGATTAATATTACTTGTTTAAAGTAGATTAAACACCATTAAACTTTTGAACAATCAAAATTATCAATATGTAATATTTGAGTGCTATAAAATAACATTTCTTTAGTGCTTAATAAGAAGGTACTGACATTCAAGAATTCTGTTTAGCTAAACTTATATTTTATATTGACTTTATTTCACCACATAAATCATCTATAAATATTTTAATGATTAAAATTACCCACATAAAATATTCTTGCAAACTAAAAGCACTGCTAAGAGAATTTCTTTTGATTGAATTTATTTAGGGTCATAAATAATATATGCTATATTTTATTTATTATCTTTATAGAATTAAATGCATAAATTTTAATTAAATAATAGATATAGAAGTTTTAACATGCATAAATGCAAATAATTTCTATTTTAAGTAAATATTTAATTTTAAAAAAATTATTTAAAATAATCTCAAGCATGCCTAAGTTTATACTCAACAATATAATAAGAGAATACTATTTATAGGCCATTTCACAATTTTTTGGGGATTTTATGAAAAAACATGAGAAAGTAAAAAATGCCTCTCGAAACTAACTTGGAATATTTTGAAGTATTCTTAAATCACTTTAAAATATTTCAAATGAAATAAAAAATTAGATTATCTACAAACTACTCTAAAACATTTCAAATAATTTGTAAAAAAGTTTAAAATATTGTTAATTTTTTACAAAGTTTCAAAATATTTTAAATAATTTCATAGGCATTGTAGAATATCCTAATTATGAAAAACAACACCAAGGTGTTCTAAAGCTCTTGCCAAATTTAAAAAAATTATTAAATATTTCATAACATGTTTATTATTGAAACATTTAAACTACACTTAAGAATTTATAATTTTTTTGATAAATATATAAAATTATTTATTTAATGATTTTTTGGATAAAATCTTTTTGAAAATGTCCTTATTATTGGGATGAGGATTATAAGAACAAAATTTGCGTGACTCCTACAGTGGACCTATTGTATGCTTGTGCATGTCAAACCTTATGTACACCACACTCACGTATTCATTGAAATGGTCTAAGAAAAAGAAAATTTAAAAAATTGCAATCATTTACGGTTGAAAATTTTATTTTCTCCTCTTTCCTTAGCAAATTATAAATTAGAAAATAAATATTAAATATAACTAAGATCAAATTAAAAAATAAAATATGATAAAAAAGATGGGTCAATTGACCACTTACAATGCTCCTTTCTTATAGCAAGCGTAGTTAAAAAATAATATTACTCTTCAATTAAAGGATTAAAACATTGAGGCGAAGACAGAGGGTAGCGAGCTAATCAAGGGAATAAGTGTAGGGCATTAGCTAACAACCCAAAATGCTTGATTTTTAAGTGCTTAAGAATAATACTGATATATATATATTAATAAAATCATATTTCTTGAAACTTTTACATACAATATATCTAAACATTTTAAAATATTATTTTTTAGAAATTAAATCAGTAACTAAAAAAGATAAAATAGATATTTTTTAAGGATAAGGCATGCTAAAATATCATATTATTATGAATATTATAATTTTATTATTAATTATTTTCAATTAAATAAAAAAATTCATGTGTTAAAATCTATTTCAATAATAAATATAAAATATTTAATTTTTATTTAAATTTAAAAAGTTAGGGTTGACATGTCGTATAATGAAATTGAAGCCTTTTCTTTTACTTATAATATTTTTTAAAAATATTAATGACTTATTTAATATGAATAAATAATTAATAATTAAAATAATTTTTATTACATGATATGGCTCAAATTTTTGAATTCTATGTATTGTTAAAATGATACAAATATTTAGAATTATATGCAGATATAAAATAGTTCCCAATATCTAAATATTGATAAAAATAAAATGTGATATTTAATGAATTATGCGCTTCAAAAGATCAATAAATCAAATGAAAAAGTATTAATTCATGCATATATATATAGATAGATAGATATATATATATATATAGATTATATATATATATATAGATTATATATATGTCTATATAGATATATAAATCTATATATATATATATATCTATATATAGATATATATTGTAGTGACTACAATCCATATAGTTTGAAAAAATTACCAAATTCTTAATTTACTAAATTTCACTATTTAATAATATTTTATTATTTTAAACATTAAAATCCTCTCAAGGAAAAAAATATTATGATCACAAGGTACAGTAGAATATATGAGATTAAATGAGAGTAGATATCTCAAACCTAATTTTTCTATAGATCTTATTAATTATTTGCTCACATCAAGCTTAAAACTTTCACATTTTTTAGGACACTTTGAACCATAAAAAAATAGCAAATATGAATCTACTAAATTATATATAAGTATAGAATAGTACCTTTAATCCAAATGTTGTAAAAATTAGAAGTATATAATTTAGTAAGAAGGACCTCCTAATTAGTGTAAATGATTTTTATAGAGTGAAAAATAATTTAAATTAAATAAGTACCCTTAAAGAAATAGAGCCCAATAATGAATAAAGAATAGTACAAGGGTAAAATGTCTACTTCTGATTTTATTTTAAGAATAAAATCCTTTGGTATTTTTGTTTAATTTTCATGAATTATGAGGTGTTGAGTTTAGGTGTATAGTTTTGATGTCAGTAAAACTTATTTAAAATTTAATCTAAGCTAATAAAGTTTTGGTAATATTTGGAAGTGATATAAGTGGAAGAGCTCATCTTGCAACATATATATATATATATGTATAACACTTGGAATGCAAAGCAATATGGTTAAAGAATGATTAAGCTATATTAAGTATAATAGTTGTAATGATATTAAGATTTCAAATATACGAGAAGTGTATGGATGTTACTAATATGTGTAAAATTAAGTCACTGATTGCAGAAAACCAAAGGAATGGTTGAAACATGAATTAACATAAGTTATCAACTTGAATACATTTTATGGTTTTATAAAGCATTTGAAAAAGGGAAAATTGTAATGATCCAACTTGCATTGAACTTAGTTTATCTTTATTTGGGTCAATATATATTTAAAATGAGCTATTGAGTACAACTATTCCTATTACCTGCCAAATTGCAGCCGCCTACAACTGCTATAGTAGTAAGGAATGATTGTTACTGTTCATATTGCTTGCCATACCTAGGCACCCGCCATACCACCTGTAGTTGTCCAATGGGTGGAGAAACAAAATTTTCATATCGCTTGCCATGCTGTAGCCCCTTATGCCTTCCACTTGCCACACTGCTACCTCCTACCCCGCAACCAATATCCCAACCTCCTGCCATATTGCCCACCTCTCCAACAGTTGAAAATATAGTACGTTTTAAAACCTTCCCCATTGTTTCTAACATTTTGGTTTTAAGAGATCTATAAAGGGAGATCTTTAGGGATGTTTTAAAAGTTGTTGCAAGTGTTTATTGAGCCTCAAATCTTGAAATCTCTTTGCAACTCAAAAGCCAAAGCTTTCAACTTTCATAAATTCTCTTCAAGGCTTTCAATTACTACAAGAGTGTTTCATGTGAGCTATTATTTTACTCCTATTTTTTGTTTTGATGATAAACAAACTTAGAACTTAGACAACTCAATTTGGTGTGTTAAAGGTAAAATGTAAAGTTAACTAAATTGCATGGTTTGCTGGGTTTTAACATTCATCATAGGTTTGTAGGTCTAAAGAATGAATTGATGTAAATTATGCAGAATGGATTAATGTAAGTGATGTGGAATGGATTGATGTAAAACATCGTTAAAAAGTTTTCAAAATAGGCTAAGGTAAAACATCAACGAATTGAAAAATCTGTGGACATTTTTTGAGAGCTAGCTTGTCAAACCCTCAATGGATTTGAATTCAGCGATGTTTGGACTTCCTATGGATTGCAAGTCAGGGACACATCCGGCGATGTTGAACCTTGATAGATTTATTTTTTGAATTATAAATGTCAATGGATTTGAGGAAGATATCGATGGTTTTCGGTCATTATTGATAGTTAAGCAGATCCAATTTTTTAGTTGTTTGAATTATTTTTTAATCTCTTTAGAGGGAAAATCTCTTAGTGGTTGCCAAGATATAAAACCACGAGGTTACAACAAGTAAATAATATCTTGATGCATAAAATTGGTGAGATTTTATTGAGTTAAATCTGTAGCACTACTAAATCTCTATTTTGTAAGTGATCATAATTGAACTAAAGTTGTGAAGTTCAATGAAGTGTAGAAGTCACCTAAGTATTTCATTAATTATAAGTAGTAATTTATTTATTCCTTCTTTGTTTTGATTATACCTTCGTTTGGGTTATAAACCAAGAGATAGTCTAAATCATTATAGAAATTGTAAATGATTCAATTATATCACCACCTAGAAGTGTAAGTTTAGAGAATGGAGAAACTGTACCACCTATAACTTTGGGATTAAGTTGACTAGTGAAACCCAAGTCTGGTATATTGACTTGGAGAGTGGAGTAGGTAGGAATTGTTGAACAACTATAATTTCTATGTTCTTGATTTTATCTGTGATTGATATTGTGGTGCATTTAACACACTTCCATTGACTCTATTTGATTAAGCCATATCACAGAACCAATAGTTATAGACTTTGAGTATTCAAGTGCTCTTGTACTAAAGACGCCTTTAAGTAGCTAATTTCTACAAATTAACAATCAAGGCTCTCTACAATAGAAAGGGAAGACTTCAAATCATCAACAAAGCCTTTAACTTATCATCTTCAACCATATTCAAAGCTTCTTCTATGCCTGCAAAGAAGCACCTCAAAAGTATAATTTCTTCTTTCTTATTTTTATTTGTGTGTTCCTTGAGTTAGTATTGGAGACCAATCTTAAGAAGAACAAAGGGTGATTATTAGAGTGTATCTCACAATCAACTTGTTAGTTTGTATTATACCTCTAGAGCTAAAATCTAGATTGCAAGAGGCACTAAATGTTTAGGCCCCCTAGAGTTTGAATATAAAAGAGTGCAAGAGGCACTAAGTGATCACACCCCTTTGAGCTAGAATAAAGAAAAGTGCAGTGACACTAAGTTGTATTGTGTTTAAACTAGTAGAACCCAAGAACAAATGGTGTGTGCTTGGAAGAGTGGAGTAGGGAGGTTGTCTCAAACTACAATATATTGTGTTTGTTATTTATGATCGATTTATTTGGTTGATTTCTAATTTTCTTTATACATTCATTAGCAAATCATTTGAAATAGGAAAATTTGATTAATTGGGGTTTAAGCAAGAAAAATTTATAAACCTAATTCACTCCTCCCCTCTTGGGTTAAGCCTTGCCTCAAGGGACTAACAAGTGGTATTGGAGTGGGCTACATAAATATTTGTAGTGATTTAAATGGTTAACCCATCATTCTCATCATCTATGTTTACGAAAGGACATTCCACCATACAACTTCCATATTTTGATGGAGCTAATCATATGTGTTGGAAGAAAAGGGTGGAAATATTTCTTATGGCCAATGACTTTGAGATTTAGAAAATAATTTTGATTAGCACAACTTTGAGATTTAGAAAATAATTTTGATTAGCACAAAAGATGATGAATTGAGACCAAGTCAAGAGAATGCCAAGGCTATGAATGCCTTATGTCATGATCTCTACCATATCGAAAGTAAATGTGTCATAGCTTGTAAAAGTGCAAGGAAATTTGGAACAAGCTTAAGACAATTCATGATGGGCAATTTGAATTGCAACAAGCTAAAATTAACTTTCATTTTGAGACCAATTTGAGTATAGGAAAAGAAGAAGAGGAAGGAAAGGAAGAGTAGCAAATGGAAGATAAAGCAGAAATCAAATGTATGGAAAAATACTCACAAATTGAGGGGGGAGAAAATCCAACATGAAAGGAGGAACAAAGGAAGGAAATAAGTGAAGGGGAAGTTGAAAACAATAAAGAGCTTGTGGATAAAGAAAATGATTGCAAAGAAATAATGTAGAACAAGTTGAAGAAATTGGAAGTAGCTAAAGGAATGAAAATAAGGAAGGCTCTAAGGGAGAAAAGAAAATTGTAGATAGAGGGCATAATGAGAAGAATGAAGGAAATAAGAAAAAAAAGGAGAAAAATGAGCTTGAGAAAGGTGAAAAATATTTTCTTATTGGAAGGTGTGAATGATTTGTCCTCTTCGAATAATTGTGAATCAAAGGAAGAAAATGCCTAGAAGAAAACTTTTCATTCTAAAAGTATGAATGATTCTTTCTTGTCAAGAAACTATGAATTAGAGAAAGAAGATGATAAGAAGGAAGAGACTCAAGCAACATTAAAAGACAAATGGATCCTTGATATAGGATGAAGAAGAAACATTATTCAAGGAAGCAAAAGGCCAAAGAAAAAAGGTAAGTGAAGGTATGACAATCCAAACTCAACCCCCCTTATATTAAGAGCCTCCTCACACTTATTAATCATACATAATCATCTAGCATAGATAATTTCTAAATGTAGATTCTTGAATTAGAACTATGAATGCTCCAATTCATGACCAATCTAACTCATGACAAATGATATATGAGGAATCAAAGATAGATTCTATTCACATTATCTATGCTTCTTATGTAAATACAAGTGAACTTCAACTTTCTCATGATTGCTTAAATATTGAGTTAGAAATGTTAATAAGAAGTTAAGTGCTATGATCAAGAACTTGAGTTCTCTATAGTTGAAAATGAAGAATTTAAAGAGAAAACAAAAACATTAAAAGAAGAGGTTGCTTAGTTGAAGAATGATAAAGAGACTTAATCATGATTGTGAGTAGACTTTCAAAGGCAATACAAGAAATACATGATTCTTGGACAATGAGTGCTCAAAACACATGATGAATGGCTATGAATTAATGCTATCTAATGTTGGCATAGTAGCATTTGGGGATAAATGACAAAAGGCTTAGTAGAGGAAAATGAGGAAAATGATCCATCAAGATTGTGATTCAAAGGTCAAATGTGCATGGATCTTGATATAGATGACAATGCTCCATTGATTGAAAATACCTATTTGATTCATCTTAATGAATTTATTAGAGAATGCTTAATTGTTATTGATCCATGGTTTTGTCTCATATAAAGCATGTTAATGTACCTAATTAGGCCAAAACATCATATGAAGTTTCAACCTCAAGTTTTCTGAATCATTGCATATTGATCTAATACTGGAACAGTTTAAGATTCATATGATATGCAATGCAAGTAGCATACTTATGTATGCAAGCTCTTGAAATCCTTGGAAAGAAAAGAGCCCAAAAATATTACATTTCATTCCTATTCATGATAGATTAGATAACCCTTAATGGATATATTTCAAATATGATATCATTCTTGGTCATACATTAAAAAGCAAAACATATAAAGTAATAAATGAGAAGACATAAATAATTGAGCCCATATGTATTACTCTTGATGAGTTTGGATGAACCTCAAGAAAAAGGAATGAAAGTGATGCAAATTAAAAAAACAAAAAAATAAAGAAGCTACAACTAAGAAATCAAGGGGGAGAAAGATTTCTCTTTGGATCAAAATGAGAAAATGTAGAGAAAGAGGAAATGGTATGTGAAGGTAATGTTCTCCTCCAAATTTCCACTAATTTGAAGATTCATGCATGCCCATCCTAGAGATTAAGTTATAGGAGATATTTATGATAGTATTAGGATTAGAAAATCCATGCATAATATTTGTGGATATTGCATTGAACAAGCTGTCAATGATGAAAGTTGGATAATTTATATGCAAAAGGAGCTGAATAAATTTAAAGAGAAAAAATTAGATGAAAAAGGAATAGCTATAAGAAATAAAGTTAAACAAATAACTTAGGAATGTTCTCAAAAGAAAATAATAGATCTTGAGAAATCTCACATTCTTGTAACTTGGTTTGGAAGCCACTAAAATACTTTTGGCATCTGTATTCTATGAAAATTTCAAGTTATTTCAAATGAATGATTCTTGAATGATTGTATGACTAATGTTGAAATGTATGTTAGACTACCTTATGATTATGAAGTATCATCATGTGCATAAACTATTAAAAGCCTTATATGGATTGAGATAAGCATCTAGAGCTTGGTACGGAAGGCTTCATTATTTCTCTCTGTAGTCAAGGTGTTCGAAGAATGCAAGTAGTGATGTACCTCATTCACAAATTTACATTAGTGTGTTATCAATTTTGGATTTTCTAATGAAGAGATTGTGCAAGGAATTTCTAAGTGTATGCAGGAAGAGCTTGAAATGAGCACAAACGAAGATCTTGAATGAGAAATTGATTACTTCCTTAAGGTACAATTTAGGCAAAAGAAAGAGGAATATTCTTATGAAAAAATTCAAAGATATGGGAGAGATGTTGAAAAAGTTTCAAAGATTCACAATTGGCGCCAACAAACAAACAGTGCAAATTGCAAACATTGAAAAGGAGTGAGCAAGAAGATAGGTTTGCCAATCTTGAATTCTTCATTGTTGAGCTACATATGTTTGATATTCTTCTTAATCAAGAAATTTTAATGCAATAGTACATTTAGCACACTAAGATTCGATATTATATGTGACCCATGAAAAAGAACATAACATTATGAATGCTCAAACTTGCAGATACATTCATAAAATCATTGTAACTTAATAGTTCATATGCAATTAGAAAAAGGTTAGGAATGACAAACAACAATAAAAATGGATCAACAAGGAAAGGAGAGCACTTAAACACATTCTATTGTTATTTAAAGTGTTGCACTTGCTATGAATTATGAAAAATGGAAGGAAATTACAAACACAAACATAAGTTCATGCATTATCAAAATTTAAATGATGTGTATTTGTGATAATATGTTTGAAACTATTATTGAGTGGCCATGTAGTAAGGATGAATGTATTTATCTTTAGAGTTATTATAATTATTTGATTTAACATTGGAAACTTGAAATTGATTTAGATGTTTTTGATATATTTCTGACATTTTATGTATTGAAAAGAGATTGCTTTGATATAAGAAAAATGCTCATTGATTATTGTGGGATGAAATTTAATTTGATATTTATTACTTGGTGTGAAATGTCTAAATCAACACTTGATTGCTTTGGAATTGGATGGATATGAGTTCATTGATTTGGAATAAATCATTTTAAAAATTTGAGTTGATATGTGAATTGATTTGACTATGAATGGATGAAAATCATATATAAACCATTGTTTGAATACATGAATAATTCTAGACATTGATTAGATTGGATCATAACATGATTTCAATCCTACATGCATAAATTGAATTGATATAGGTTTTGAATGATTTGAAATCTATGACTTAATGCATGTACTTAAGTATGAATGAAATTGATTTAATCTTAACATTATTACAATCCCAACGTATAAGTTAAGCTTACTTGTGAAACTTCAAGGTTTAAGATCTCAAATAGAAATTCAATCCCTAGTCAGATCTTCTATAATCTTTAAATCAATTTAACAATTTTACATGATTTGGGTCCTAAATGAGATTATTATATATTTGAGAACATGTAGTGTGGTTGATTGAACATTGTTCGTGTCATGAAAATTCTCTAGATCAATGAAAATCTCATACTTTCATGGCCATGATGCTTTAACATTAGCATTTGAATGAAATGCATTTTGAAAATAATTGAATATGTGCTTAAGCGATGATAATGCTCATGTCATTAATAATTTCAAGATTGATGAAATTCCTTTATTCTCATACTTGATGCATGAATGAAATGATTGAATCATGGTTAATTGAATGCATTTTGAAAATGACTACATATATGTGCAAAGATTGTTTTGAATGAAATAAAGTTATTATCATCCAAGATCTATAAATAAGGATATATCTTCTGGGGATAAAATAAGAGTAACATAAAAACTGAAATATCATGTAGTGAAGAGGAGGAGATCGAAGAATTTTTGAACTCTTTTATTAGGAGGAGAATATGAGCTAGAAGCTTTTGATTTGAAAATGGGAAATGAAGTTTTATATTATGAATCTTAAGGGGAGTACTTTTTTTATATATATATCTCAATTCCCCACTCCCATAGGCTAGACCTTTTTGATTTTGACAAAAAGAAGGAGAGGAGTTGTCATGACTTGTTTTTAGATTAGAATGATACAAAGTATCAATTATCATGACTTGTTTTCATGTCTTAGCATATAAGCACAAATGTAACAAACTCCTAAGGGTCATTAAATAAGATAGATAGGGGGAGTTTGCATATAGTTCATTAGCATGATTTTGCTATCACAAGTCATTAAGTTTTGTTATCATCAAAAGAGGGAGATTGTTAAGTTTAGTTGTATAGTTTTGATGATAACAAAACTTGTCTAAGACTTGATATAAACTAATGAAGTTTTACTAAAATTTGGAAGTGCCATCTTACAACACGTATATGTATATGACTTGGAATGCAAAGCAATATGGTTGAAGAATGATTTAGCTATATTAAGTATAATAGTTGTAATGATATTAAGATTCCAAAATGTATGATGAGTGGATGGATGTTAATAACATGTGTAACATTAAACATTGATTGTAGAAACACCAAAGGAATAGATGAAATATTAATTTACATGAGTTATTAACTTGAATACTTTTTATGGTTTTCTAAAGCATTTGAAAAAGGAAAAATTGTAATGATCCAACTTGCACTGAACTTAGTTTATCATTATTTGGGTCACTAATGAATTTAAGGGCTTAATCAATATGTAGTACAATGATTGCTATAGTAGCTGCTATAGTGTAAGAGGAGCTACAATAATTGCTACAATACAAGGGTTTGTTACTATTCATATCGCCTATGGAACTTGGACATGCTTGCACCTACCACTTGTGGTGCTGCTGATACTGTAGCAGTATGTCCTATCACCTGCAATCTTCAACAACGTGTGGAAAATTTTTAATTACATTAAAATGCTATAGTACCACTGTTGATATTGCTTGAAATACCCTAGGCACCTGCCATACTACATGTAGTCATCCAATGAGTGTAAAAATAATTTTTTCATACCACTTGCCATACTGCAACCTCCTGCACCATAGCCGATATCCCAACCTCCTTCCATATTGCTTGCCACTTCAATGGTAAAAAATATAGCCATTAAAACATCTTGAAATCTTCCCCCATTGCTTCCAAGATTTAAGTTTTTAAGAGATTTATAAAGGGAGATGTTTAGGGTTGTTCTAAAAGTTTTTGTAAGTTTTATTAAGCCTCAAATCTTGACATCTCTTTGCAACTCAAAGCCAACTATTTCAACTTTCATAAATTCACAAGGCTTTCAACTACTACAAGAGGGATTGATTTGAGCTATAAACTTCAAGTAATCACGTACTATTGGATTAAAGAAGCCTTCAAGCAGTCAACTTCTACAAATCAACAATCAAGGCACTCTACAACAAAAAGGGGAAGATTTCAAATCATCAAGAAAGCTTTCAATTTTTCATCTTTAACCATATTCAAAGCTTTCCTTATGCATATAAAGAAACACACTCAAAAGTGTCATTTTTTCTTTCTTATTTTCATTTGTTTGTTACTTAAGTTGGTATTGGAGACTAATCTCAAGAAGAACATGGGTGATTGTTGGAGTATATCTCATAATCAACTTATTGGTTTGTATTATATCCCCTAAAGCTAAAATCTAGAAGAGTGCAAGAGGTATTAAGTATTTATGCCCCTTAGAGTTGGAATCTAAAAGAGTACAAGAGGCACTAAGTGATCATGCCCCCTTGAGATGGAATCAAGAAGAGTATAGTGACAATAAGTTGTATTGTGTTTGAACTAATGGAACCCATGACATAAGGATGTGTGCTTGGAAGAGTGGAGTAGGGAGGTTGTCCCAAACCACTATATATTGTGTTTGTTATCTATAGTAGATTTATTTACCTGATTTCTACTTTTCATTATACATTCATTAGCAAATCATTTGAAATGGGGGAATTTGATTAACTAGGGGTTCAATCAAGAAAACATTATAAACTCAATTCACCCTATTGGTCCCATGTAGTAGATAGTTAAAGAGGGGAGGGGTGAATTGAGCATGTGAAAATTATGGCTAAATAAAAATTAATATGTTAAGCAGAAATAATATTTTAATGCATACATGATTTTCATATTTGCTAGATCAATTATGATGTCTGCTCCATACATAGATTCAACTTTCCTTAGTTGTTCTCATTTCATGCAATTTATAGTGTGTGTGTGTGTGTGTGTGTGTGTGTGTGTGTGATATGTGTGATGTAATGGTGGCAAGCAAAGTAAAGTAATCAAGTAGATAATACACATAATAATTTTTATCATGGTTTAGGCACCCCGTCCCTATGTCAACTCTTTCAAAAACACACATAATGCCTTGGGTTTTACTATATATTATAATGGAATATATTAGTGCTCCCAGCAATCTTCTGAATTCTAATTTCTGGTGGCATAACAAGTGCTCTTAGCACTCTTTTAGATTCCAATTTTAAGGGCCCTAAATTAGTGCTTCCAATACTCTTTTGGATTCCAACTTCAGAGGGTATAAATCAATCTTTCCAATATTCTTCTGGATTCTAGCTGTAGGGGGTACAAACATAGTGGTTTCCCTAAGCTCACTACCGACTCATATAGTTAATTAACAACACTCGATTTGTACATCATTTTTGCCTCTTTACTAGGCTGATTTATACAGAGTTTAAGCACAAATAAAATGATTACTCATTGAAGCATATTAGATATCAATACTCTAGAAATATGATTAAGATAGATCTTTGAGGCTCATCATCATCAGCGCAATAGAGATTGATTACCTTGGAGGAAGCATTATCTAATTAAGAGAGGTTACTCATTTAAGCTCTTTCTCTCCTTTTCATCTTTCTCTCAGCTTCCTCAACCTTCTTCATTGACAATGCACTATCTTTATACTATTTTAAAAAATTTTGCCTGTTGGAGGTAGATGGATTCCATTGAATGTTGAAGACCATTCTGAATTTTCTCTCATTGAAAAATTATCTTCTTGATAAACTCGTTGTAGCTGGAAAGCTTGCAACACCATCCTTGAAGAACATTTAATATTTGATTTTGGCAAATACCAGATGAAGACTTTCTACATGACAAACTCTTTCATTCTTTTGGAAAGATGCTCATTAAGCTTGAAGGGATGTAGCCTCTAAAAGTTGCAATCTTTGTCAAAGTAAAGATTGCTTTCCTTTGAATTTCTTTCCATCTTCAGCTAAGCTTGATTTGTCTAACATAAATCATGATGTGCCATAGTATTTCGACCATAATTTGTTTGAGAACTTTGTCTAATCAAGACCTAGTTTGTCTCTTGTAAGTAACAGACAAATTAGCTCTGAATAGATCTTTAAGATATAGTGGACAACTTTGTCTATGTAAATTTTCTTGAGTTCATTATAGCTCTTTTACTTCATCTTCTAGTTTATCTGTTATAAGTAACAGATGAATTATGGATGTGTAGATGAAGTCTTCTATTACCATTCACCAGATGAACTTTTCTTCTTATTGTTTACCATATGAATTAGCTTTGTCTATTATAAGTAACAGATAACTCTTATTGTCGCGTACAAGGCTTCTTCATAGTAGATGAATTGACTTTGTCTATTAATTTGTCTACAAAGAGCTATAGATGAATTTGCAAGGCACAGATGAATCCTCTTTCTAGTAGTTCATCCATTTGTTTGTCTGCTATATGTAATAGACAAATTATAGAGGCACAGATGATATTTTTCCAATAGTTCATTTGTTGGTTTGTTTGTTACAAGTAATAGACAAATCATAAAGGCATAGATGAACCATCTTTTCAATAGTTCATCTAATGGTTTATTTGTTGCAAGTGGCAGATGAACTTGTAGATAAAGATGACAGAAAAAGTAAGTTATTCATTTGTGGTCACTGTATTGCTTCTACTTCATCTTCTACTTCATCTGTCATAGATACAAAATCATGATTTAAAGTACATATCCATGCGTTACAACTTATGCAAATTTCATATAGATAATTATCTTGTAATTTACAATGAAAAATGTCAAGCTAACAATGTGGCAAAAGTGTAGAAATTTTCAAGTTATAGGACTTAAGAAAAATGAGCATAAAAAATATATTCCATGGCATCAAGGCTTGGGCAAGTAAAAAAGTAAAAGATGGAGTGTCATAATAGATAAAACATGAATGAAAAAGACTTAACTATTTCCATTCATCTGTCAAAGTGGAAGATTATATCTGATGGATGCAAGATAATATGCATACAATAGACTTTGTTTATTATAAGCAAGTCACAATTGAGCCAATGGTCATCTGATGAGAACAGACAAAGGCGGAAGGAGTAAAGATCTTCCAGTAGAAGAAAAACTCTATCTGCCATCAACAAACAAAGTGGAAAAGCAAGAATCATATGACAAAGTAGAGGCTTCGTCTATCATAAGTAAGCCAATGATCATCTATTGTTGACAGATAAAGCGGAAGAAGAAGGACCATTTGGCAAAGCAAAGAATTCGTTAGTGATGGTCTGCTTTTAATAAACAAAGTGGAGAAATATTCCATCAGACGAAGGCATGAAGAAAACCCATCTATGGTCCAACATTTCATCTGTTACTTACAATAGACAAACCTAATAGACAAAGCACTGAATCAATAAGACATCTATGTCTTTAAGATGCAACAAACAAAGTAATTGAATGGTTGATTCATCTGACAATAATAAAAAGGATGATTAATTTGTCACTTATAAAAGACAAAGATGAAGGAACTTTATCTCATTGACAGCTATACAGATACTTTGTCTATCATAAGTAAAAGACAAGTAATGGTCAGAAAAAATTATTGGTCTTCTCTTAGCATTAATAATGATCTTTCTATATTAATGAAAGAGGTAGACATTGTAATAATACCTCGACCATAGCTTATTAAGAAACCAGAAATCATCTTCTCCAAGGTCTCTGCTGCAGGCATTCTAGCATTCAAGGAGTAAGCAAAAGTTAGAGAATTCATAATACACTAATTAGAATGCTCTTCTACATTAATGTTGCTCATCTACCTCTGTTCTCTACATTCAATGAAACCATCTTCTCCAATGGCCAATCTTTTGAGAAAAGCTATTTAAGGAGATGTGCTTGGACATTTAAGAGGGGGAAGGAGTTGAAGAAGAAAAAGAGATTGAGTCTAACACCTTCCACAAATCTTTGCATCCCTAGGCTACGAGCTTTGATCTTGAAATATCATTCAAGAGCTTCAACCTTCTATCCATTCAAGACCTACTTCTTCAAATACATCTAGGGAAGATCTTTTGCCTCATAAGGAGATTATTCAATGATCAAGTCTTCCCCAAAGATTATCAAAGAAGCAAAGAGCATGAGGGTTAATAGTGACAAAGACGAATCAACCAACAAGAAATCCATTCAAGTTTCCGAAGTGTTTTCACTCCAAGTGCTACCAAGATCAAAGAACTTCAACACAACATCAACACTATATCAAGGGAGTTTGAAATCATTATAATGTGCTTATTATTTTATCATTTGTATTTGTACTTTAATTGTGTGTACTTATCGGCCTAGTTGGAGGCATATTCTTGTACACAAAATACCTGCAAAGGTAGAGTTTTTGGTTAGCTCATGAAACTAGAGTTATGCCCCCTAGAGCTGGAATCTAGAAGAGTGTTGAGGATACTAGTTTATGCCCCCAAGAGTTAGAATCCAAAAGAGTGTTGGGAACACTAGTTTATGCCCCCTAGAGTTGGAATCTAGAAGAGTGTCGGGGACACTTGTTTATGTCCAATGGAGCTTGAATCTCAAAGAGAGTCGGGGACACTTGTTTATGCCCCCTATAGTTGAAATCTAGAAGAGTGTTGGAGACACTATTATATTTTCATTGTACGAGGTCTAATGGAACCCCAGGCATAATGAGTATGTGCTCTTGGAAGAGTGGACGTTGGAATGAGGTTCCCAAACTACTATAAAAATCATGTTCTTTGTGTGTGTTGATTGTGATTTCTTTACTCTCCCTACACCTTCCTAATTTATTATTTATTTTATATTGCATAACACATAAGCATGAAAAGAGGTAAGATAATCTTATAGGGCTTGAGCAAGAAATTTTTATAAACCCAATTCGTCCTTCTCCTCTTGGGTTAAGCTACCCTATGGGAACCTACAACTCCAAACTAGCCAAACCAACTAAACATGCAACACATAAACTAACTAAACTACAACAACCCCCAAACTTAGACAAAGACATCCATAAACATAAATAAAATGCTAAACACCCCCAAACTTAAAGAAAATATTGTCCTTACTATAGAAAAAAAGTTATGAAAAACTAGGACTTCCTTGAAATGGGTGGATCACTCATTTGAGCTATCATCTTGTGCCTAACTTGAATCTTTGTCTGGTACATCAGGAAGTGTAGGTGGAGGTGGGAAGACAATGGAGCTATCGCCAAGTGATATGTTCTAGTTTATTATTATTCTTTTTTAGGCCGGCGGATCTCGCTCACTATCTCCTCTTACCTCGTTGTAGATTTCTAGTGCTGGAGGCACCCTGTCGCTGCCTTTAAACTCACTTTTCATGTTGTATCATCACCTATTTGATCTCCTTGCTTGAAATTATTACTTGTGCCTTTAAACTGTCAAATATGAAACAACAATGCATTAAGTAAAGTAGATAGGAAGAATAACAATGCGATCTATCAACCTATTGATTAAAGCAAGATTATTTAAATTAATGCAACTAGGTCTACGAAATTGAAATAACTAAAAGATAAAATAACTTGAGTTGCCTCCTAAGAAGTGCTTTATTTAACATCTAAGCAAGATGAACTCCCTTTCTCTACAAATTTTTCATTTTCCACACTTCATTCAGTTGCCTTGGCATGTCCTTTCTATTGTATTTCTTCACATGATGCCCATTAACCTTGAAAGTGCTCCTGTCTTTTGGATTCTTCTATTCAATCACTCCATGAGGAAACATTTGAGTGACATGGAATGAACCAACCCAACGTGATTTTAGTTTTCTTGGAAACAAATGCAAACATGAGTCATAAAATAAGACATCTATTCCAAGCTGAATATACCATTTACGAATGACTTCATCATGATATTTCTTGGTTCACTCCTTGTAAATTTTGGCATTCTCATATGCCTTATTCCTCAGCTCCTCAAGTTCAAGAAGTTAAAGTTTTCTCTGCTCTCCTACCTTTTCCATATCATAATTCAGATGCTTAATAGCCCAGTAGGCCTTATGCTCCAACTCAAAAGGCAAATGACAAGCTTTCCCAAAAATAAGTCTGTATGGACTCATTCCAATTGGGGTCTTGAAAGCAGTCTTATATGCCCATAAGGCATCATTCAACTTCATCGCCTAGTCTTTCCTTGAAGTGTATATAGTCCTTTCCAAAATTACTTTTGTTTTTCTATTGTTGACTTCTACCTGTCCCGATGTTTGTTGATGATAAGGCATTGCAACACTGTGAGTGATGTTGTACTTTTTTAACAAAGTTGGAAAAATATTATTGCAGAAATTAGTTCCTCTATCACTAACAATAGCTCTTGGAGTGCCAAACCTGGAAAAAATCCCATCTTTCAAAAATCTTAGTACAACCTTAGCATTAGTTTTAGTGGCCATAGTTTCAATCCATTTGGATACATTTTCTACAATAAGCAAAATATACTAGTTCCCATTGGCTGGTGGTAATGGACCCATGAAATCAATGATCCATACTTCAAAAAGTTCAACAATAAGGTTACCTATAAATGACATCTCTTCCCTCTTTCCAATATTTTCTATTCTCTGACATCTATCACAAATAGCATAAAAAGCATGAGCATCCTTAAAAATTGTTGGCCAATAAAATTTAGATTGAAAGACTTTGAGAGGAGTTTTCTTCCCTCCAAAATGCCCTCCATAACTAAATATGTGGCAATATCTCATAAAACTTTGTTGCTCATATTCCAAAATGCAATGCCTAATGATTTGGTTTGGGCATATTTTGAACAGAATTGGGTCATCCCAGAAATAATGCTTTGCTGTTGCTAGCAACTTTCATCTGCCCTATGAGTTCAATAGAGGATTAAAAATTCCTTAAACCAAGTAATTTACAATATCAATGTCCCCTTCACAGAATACAATTATTCATTAGGAAAGATCTCATTGATAAGAATGTTTTCCTTTCCTCTTTCTTGCTCGAAGTCAGTCCCTTCCACTAGTATGGGCAGGTGATCTGCTACAACATTCTCATACCCTTTCTTATCCCTAATTGTTATATCGAACTCTTGCAATAATAAAATTCACTTGATCAACCTAGGCTTGGCATCTTTCTTTGTTAGCAAATATCTCAGTGCAACATGATCTGAATAGACAATTACCTTTGAACCAATCAAGTAGGAACAAAATTTTTCCAAAGCAAACACAATGGCAAGCAATTCTTTTTCAGTGGTAGAATAATTTAATTATGCTTCATTTAGAGTCCTACTTGCATAATGAACAATATGAAGTAATTTATCTACTCTTTGTCCTAAGACAACACCAACAGTAAAGTCTGATGCATCACACATGTGTTCAAATGGAAGAGACCTATCTGGAACTACTAGAATAGGAGCTGATGTCAATTTTGCTTTTAAAGTATTGAAGGCTAAAGGGCACTCCTCATCAAAAAAAGAAAAAAAATTGCATCCTTAGCTAGCAAGTTACAAAGCAATCTAGAAATTTTTGAGAAATCTTTAATAAACCGTCGTTAAAAACCTTCATGAGTAAGAAAGCTTCTAACTCCTTTGATTAAAATTGGTAGTGGCAACTTTGCAATTAATTCAATTTTCACCTTATCTACCTCAATGCCTTTACTTGAAATAATATGCCTAAGCACAATTCCCTGTTTGACTAAAAGGTGACACTTCTCCTAACTTAGTGTCAAATTCATATCCATACATCTTTTAAACACCAAACTTAAGTTAAGGCAGTCATCAAATGAGTCTCCAAAAATAGAAAAATTATTCATAAACACCTTAATAAACTTTTCATTCATGACAAAAAAGATGAACATCATACACTTTTGAAAAGTAGCAGGGGCATTGTACAAATTAAACGACATCCTCTAACATACAAAAGTTCCAAATGGGCAAGTAAAAGCAGTTTTCTCCTGGTCCTCTGGGGTAATTTAAACTTGATTATAACCTGAAAAATCATTCAGAAAATAGTAGTAAGCATGACCTGCCAACCTTTCAAGCATCTAATCAATAAAAGGAAGGGGAAAGTGATCCTTTCTTATGGCTGCATTGAGTTTCCTATAATCAATGCACATTTGCCATCCTGTAGTCTTTCGCATTGGCACCAATTCATCATTGTCATTTTTTACAATAGAAATACCAGACTTATTTGGCACCACATGCACTAGACTTACCCATTTGTTGTTAGAGATTGGATAGACAATTCCCGCATCTAACAATTTGATCACCGCTGCTCTCACAACTTCCTTCATATGAGGGTTCAGTCTCCTTTGAGCTTCTTTGTAAGTTTTTGCATCATCGTCTAGTAAAATTTTGTGCATGCACATAGTGGGGCTAATTCCTTTGATGTCTGCTAAGGTCCACCCTATAACCCCTTTGTGCTCTTTCAACACATTCATCAACTTAATTTATTCATTAATAAACAAGTCAAAAGCAATAATCACTAGAAAAGTATTATTTTCACCTAAAAGTACATACTTTGAGCTCTTAGATAATTGCTTCAATTCCAGTTTGTGGTGATGTAACAGATGGTTGTTCCACTTCTAGATTCACATGTGACAACTCTTCATTAGCACGTTCTCCTTCTTTGACTTGCTCTACACTATCAAGTTCAGCTTTCAAATGCACTATGTCTTCATCCTCCTCCAGTCCATCTACAGTGAGCACCACATTTAGCTTATCAATTATCTCCTCGTGCACAAAAGTTGATAAACTAAGTGAATCCAATTCATCAACTTGAAAACATCCACTGGGATGTGAAGGTAGTGATAATGAATTATAAATAGAAAATTTTATAGTTTCATCTAAGACAGTCATCTTTAACTTCCTATTATGCACATCTATGATTGTCTTAGTGGTTACCATGAAAGGAAGTCCTAGAAGAATAGGCACTTCTCTTTCTGGCATCATTTCGCTTTCCATGTCAAGCATAATGAAATTTGCAGGAATAAATAGTTTAGCAATCTGCACAAGAATGTCCTCTACAGTGCCCCTAGGATATTTAGCTGATTTGCTCGCAAGCTATAGAGACATTGTAGTGGGTTTAAATTCTCTTAATCCAAGTTGCACATAAACAGAATAGAGCATTAAATTAATGCTTGCGCCTAAGTCTAACAATGATTTTACATTGTTTGTCCCTCCAACAGTGATTGGGATATTGAAACTACTTGGATCCTTGAGTTTTGGGGGAAGGATTGTCTATAAAACTATACTAGCTACTTTTAAAACTAAAACTTTCTTATGTGGCTCATACTTAAACTTCCTTGTATTTAGTTCCTTCAGAAATTTAGCATAAGAAAACATATTTTTTATCATATCAAGTAAAGGCAAATTGACATTAGCTTTGGAAAGGATATCATAAATGTTAGAATAAGATTTATCAAATTTACTCTGCTTCAACATTCCTGAAAAAGGTATAGGAGGATTTCATGGTGGGCGTGCTTTGTTGTTGACAGGAAGGTCAACTATTAGAAATACTGCCTTCTTTGGATGCCCTTCCTCCTCAAAATTTCTCATCTTTCTATATTCCTGTAGAAAGAATTAAATTATAAATTTCTTCTCTAACCTTATTATCAATTACCTTTCTGCTCCTTAATATTGTTAGTATTTTTGCTTGCTCTGGTTAGCTAGGCAACTTCACAAGTCTGTGATTCTATACTGCTTCTGTAATTTTTCCTAATTGGGTTTCCATCTTTTTCATGGATGACTCCATGTTATGGAACTTGGAATCGATATTTTGGAATTTGGTTGAATGATTCTGGAGCTCAGTTTGTATTGCTTCGATGAAACTCTGTAGTGTTTCTTCAAGCGTAGGCATTTTCAATTGAGGTTGAAATGAGGTTCCAATTTGATTCTGATTTCTTTCATTGTTCTAAGAGAAGTTGGGATAATTCCTCCAACCAGGATTATAAGTGTTTGAGTATGGATCATTTCGTGGCTTCTGGTTGAAAAAGTTCATTACATTGGCTTGCTTAGCATCACCTGCAAAATATTCATTTGAAGGGCAAACATTAGGTGAATGTCTTGAATTACCATAAAGAGAATAAACCTCTACAGGAGCAAGTTGTTGTTGCTTCAATTTCACCATCATTGAGCACATTGCCTTCATTTGCTTAGCCATCTCTGACATCTGTATTGATAGATCAAAATTAGTATTTACTTCATCAAGTCCCCTAGATCTACCTCTTACACTCTTCTATTGGGAATTTGCTCCCAATATCTCACAATGCTCATAAGTTTCTTTCAGAGTCTTCTCTCCCATGGCTCCACCTACAGTATTATCAACCATGGCTTGTCATGTTTGTGTCAGTCCATCATAGAAAAATTAGTTAAGCAACTCAAGTGGATATCTATGATGAGGGCATTGAACCAAAATTGCTTTAAAACTTTCCCATGCCTCATGGAAAGCTTCACCATCCATCTGAACAAAAGTAGCTATTTCCTTCTCAATTCAACAATTTTTGCATGAGAGTAAAATTTTCCAATGAACTTATTGTAAACTACTTCCCAAGTTGTCAATGAGCTAGGAGATATTGTCATGAACCAAGTCTTGGCTACATCTTTCAGAGTGTATGAAAAACATCTCATACGTGACTGATCTTCTATTAACAACAATAATGGAAATGTTTGGATGGTTGCATACAAATCATGCATGAAAGTTAAGGAATCTTTTGAAGCTAACCCATGGAAAGATGGAAACATGTTAAGTGAATATCTTTCAAGTCAGAGTTTCTAGCATCCTCATCTAACATAATGCATGAAGGTGAAATCCCTATAGTAGGGCACACAAACTCTTTCTTTAATTATTTAGTATGTTGAGCCTATTGAGTTTGTTGATTTAGTTGAGCCACTTGGATCTCCACATTATTAGCCATGTTTACTTCTTCTTCTTCACTTGAAATCTCTATTTTAATTTTCGCTTTGTTAGTACAACTTTTAATGGAAATAGAGTAGGATTTAAAGATCTCCTTTTGTGCATTCATAATACTACAACAAAAAGAAGGAAATAATTAAAAATAATCTTATATACAAATATACACAAAAATAAAAAGAAAGAACATAACCAATCTTAATCAAATTAATTTGGAAACATTCCTCGACAAAGACACCAAAAAATTGATGGTTCAAATTATAATTCCTCACAAGTGTACGAACATATAGTAATATAGTGTGTAATGCAAGGGTCGATCCCACAAAATAACAAACCAACTTAATTAATATTAGTTACTAAGTATATAACTAAATAGACTTGGAATAAGGTTTAGTATAATTTCAAAAATTGAATAGAATAAAAGTAAATCAATAAACATAATGCAGAGAGATTAACAAGAAGAACAAGTCTTAGGATCTAATTTCACCACAAGATGATAACCCTTTGCCAATGGAATATCAGATTTAATGCCACACTGGCTCGTTCCTTCAAAAGTAAGATTATTAGTATTAGGTGTGCGAGTTTAAGTCATGTGCTTTCACTTATTCTAATTACCTGTAGTGTGTAGCATAATTAAGGTAAAAACCCATTAAGTTCAAGAACATAAGAACCAAAATAGAATGGTTTAGCATATGGTGGATAGCTTAACCATCTACCTCTCATTCAAGAGAGCTCATATTTTAGCATATGGTATGTACCTTAACCATGCTTTGATATATAATCTCACTCATAATATTGGTGATCAAGCAATAAAATAAATTAAATCATTGCAAATAACATCACGAATGAAATAAGATCACCTAACATTAATAATATCCAACAATCTATAACAAAGAGTATCAAAAAGGGCTACATCTTCACCCTAGAAAAAGAGATTTAGTTCATAAGAGAAAATAAAACAACTCCCTAAGATAGAATGATAACAATAAAGAATATCTTTTCTCTTTCTTATTTCTTACTTGCAATCCCTTCTTTTTCTTCACAAAAAATCTCTCAGAAAAATAGCTCCAAACCCCAGAGAAAAACTCTAAAAATGAAAGTGAAATGAACCCTTGAAAAACCCTAAGTTTTTACTTAAAAATCCCTAAAATATGCAACTGTGGAAAAAATCTGCAAAACAGGTTCATCATTGGCACTAGTAGCACTGTCTTACTACTTAGAGGTGGTCTTTGGTTTTAGCGTCGGCTACACTAGGTGGGAGATGGCAGCACCCGCTTGCTTTCTTGCTCTGTGTTGCTTTTTCGCTCCATCTTTGTAGCTGTTTTCTTTTCTAAACTTTGAGCTTCTTCTTTTCCTTCTTTTTCCACTTCTATTTTGCCTTTAAGACACCTAAAAAATCCAACAAATAGGCATGAAAATGATCTAAAAGAGATAATGATTTGCAAATAACTAAGCCTAAACATATGTAACATAAGTGAATGAAATTCACTCATTAGTTCTGGACAGATGTTGTGTATGAGCAATTTATCCAACTTGTTTGTGGAAAGATTTGTCTGAATTTGTCTGAGGTAGGTGTTATCTGATACTGAATTTACATGTAGAAGATTTATTTGATCACTCATTGCGGCTTGAACATCATAGCTTCAGATATGATTTGTGGCTTCTTTTCAAAGTTTCAGTGCCATTCTTTCTGAGCATTCTTGTCTTTTTTTGGTGTAGTAGATTTTGCTTGTTGATGCATTCTCTATATACACTATTCACTATATTCGAGTTGCTATCATGTATATCATTTATATTTATTTTTGCAATACTTGGGAACATAATTATCAGTACCACTACTGTTCACTCATATGTTATTGTTTATCATCAAAACTTGGTTGTTTGTCATATATACAATTTGGTTCAATACACCCTTCCCCTCTTAGGTTAAGCCTTACCTAAAGGGACCACCATGAGGCTCTAAAGATTAATAAATAAAATGTAAAAGTATTAATTCATTCAAGTATATGCAGATATATCATAGTTATTGAAGTCCATATATTTTGAAAAAATTATCATGTGTCTAGTTCTTTGAATTTCATTATTTTTTAGTGTCATATTATTTTTAAAACCTTAAAAGCCTTTCAAAATAAAACCTCATGCTTATGTAATATAGTCAAATATAAGGGATAATATAATGGTGGCTCGAATAATAATGTTGACTACAATGACAATACAATAAAATAACAATGTAAATCTAAAAATCAAATTTGATGTTTTAATTATAACCAGTTTGGATATTATGTAAAGTAGTCTAAGAAAAATTAATTGAACTGTATTTCTAAGGAGTGGGAAATGTAGCAGAGTTGAAGCCTTGCATACAACAGAACCATCTACATTGACAACAAATGAGTGGTATATCAATTAGGTGTGTTTGAATCACATAACTCCAAGAGTGCATTTATTCATACTTCAGAGAGAGAGTACCAATGCTAGATTTACTATGTGTTATAACTGAACATAACACCTCATGAAAATTAAAATTACTCATTTGAGGAGGAATATTAGTATTATGATCTAGTAGATCACCACATCCATGCAATTCAAGATAAGAACTTTAATGAAAGTTCAAAATATTACAAATTTATAAGAAAGATGGTGAAAGGTCTAGTAACCATAGATAATGATGATGAAAGCAAGTTCTTTACATCTCAACTATCAAAACATGATAGGCTATTAAAGTATGATAAGTCACAATTAATGAATTTAAATTATTATAAAGATAAATGTCACAACTACTACAAGATGAAACACAATTTCTAATGATGGAGCAAATTGTAACACCTAGGGTCTTAAATTTTGGACAATGACGTGTTGGAATACATTGTATTTATCTTTAATATTAATATAAATGGAGATGAATTGAAGTGTGGAAAATTTACTCCATTATGTAGAAGAATGAATTATAAAATTATGAATAAAGTTATTATTTAATGAGGCCATGCATTTGGATATGATCTAGACTTATATGAGGGAAATTTTAGTGTATTTTCATGATGTATAAAAAGTTGACTAAACATGTATTTTATTGTTAAATTTATGTGGAAAATGTCATGAATAAGAGTATGAAAAAAAAAGATTAAAGTAAAATGGAGAAATAAAGCAAAAAGGGAAGAAACCAAGAGGGCAACGGCATGGGTGTTGCGGCACCGGATCAAGATGGCAAAAGGGGTGGTGTCCAGTGGTTCTAACGCCGCATTGCCAACCTATGGGATAAGTCGGTTAGTTGACTTTTTGGCCATTCCATTTCATTTCTTAGCCCGTTTCATTTTCTACTTCTTCCCCACACCCTAGCCTTGAAACCCCACCATCTATATGTTGATTTCTTGCCCTTTTTGATCAAAAATCCCCATGGTTATGCATGGCATCAAGGATTCATGCCTTTAAACCCAAGTTCCAGTCATTTGGATGATGGAGGAAGCAAGAAAAGTCATGGTGATTGCAACCCATGGTGGATGCTTAATGTTTTGCAGTTGATTCTTCATTTGGGAAGAAAGCCATTCACTAGATTCATGGTAAGCTAAGTTTTTCCAATTTAAATTATGTTTCTATTGATTTAGGATTTTGTGAATAGTGAAATTTAGGGAAAAATGCTTGATTTATGTGTAATTGTTATGGGAAAAAATGAATAACTTGTTAATTGTAATGCTTTGAAGTGAATTGGACATGTAGATCTGATTAGGTTGATATATGGGAACCTAACTAAGTAATTGTTAGAAAGGGAATTTTTGTGCAGGGTGTTTGATTCATGAATAAAGGCATAATTGGCTTGTTCAATAGTTAATTTCATATTAATGGTATTGTATCTATCAGGATTATTATATATGATTTTGATGATAAAAAAACTTGTATTAAGATAAAAAATATGTGTGCTTAAATCATTAATAATCATTTGCATAGTTATGATTTGATAAATGTTAATTAATAAT
>JAYJMB010015115.1:0-39617 GCA_036873735.1 Pouteria campechiana
TTTATGAAAATTGTATTTTCTAGAATGATATCTCTGACATGTTTCACATTTCTTGACTTACTACTTGGAAGGACGCTAATTCTTACTCTTAAATGTCCCATACCTCGAAGATGAGCTTGGGTGTGATACCGCTTGTTTCTTGAAGGGTGGTCATTCTCTATTGATTGGAGGCTCTTTTTCTACCACATTACCAGGTATATTTTGCTCTTCTGCTTGTCTGTTGCCTCTCCTAGCTTGTCTCAGAGCAGTCTCTTTAGCTGGTGGATTAGCAGTCGTACTTGAATCTACTGCTAAACCCACTAGCTCTTCTGCTCTTGCTTCTATTTACACCTCTCTTGATTTTTCTAGTACAACTCTGGTTGGTTGAGACGGTAAGACACTTGAAGCAATTGCTATTGACTGTTCCGCAATGCTATTAAGCTTTCCGTTCAGTATTTTGAATTGTTTCATAAACTCTTGTCTCATAACCTCTAGGGCAACCTCTTGTTGGTTTACCCTCTTTGTCTATGTGTGAGCCTTTACTTTCTTTGCTTTAGAAGCAACTGGCTCGGCCACTGATTGGTTGGGTTGACTGGTTGCAGTCTCCTCTTGTTGTGGTTATGCTGAAGCCATATGATCTGATCTGTACAAAAGATAGAATGTCTGTTAATGCTCTACACTCTCTCTTTGTACAAAAGAAAATTGACAACTATTAATAAAATATAGTCCACTATCAACAACATCTTCTGTATTATGCTTTCTTGTTACTCTTGCATTGAATTCATTCTTTTCTCTAGTGTAGTTTTGCTCTGATACCAACAGTGATGACTCACCCCAGGATAGTAATGCCAAACTAGCAGTATGGAGGGTTTTTACTAGATCTACCACACTTGAATGAATAAATGCACCTTGACAAGACATAAGTAGACAAATAGTGGAAGGGAAAAGGAAATAAAATATAAAATTATTAATTCAGTCTATTACATTTCAACCACAATAAATCTTTAAAATAAGTCTTAAATAAAACAGTATATTTCAATATCATCAATGATAAAATAACACAATTTAAGTAAAATTTCTCTTGAGCAATCTTCCATTTTAATCCTACTTTTCTTGGAATATACCATCTATAAGAGTAAATAAAAAGGATGAGTACAAAACTCAGTAAATAGAAAATAATCTTTGTACATGTATTAACCAAAAGTCTACACAAGTACTATATCTTGTATTTTTCTTATTATTTTAATCTTTTAACCCAATTTTTTATCATTTATTGGGTATATAACCTTAGTAATCTTTTGACCAGTTTGATGGACCATCACATTATATCTAGGGAAGGAAATTTCAACCCTTGGTAGTTGTCTAATCAAACTTTAAGATCTTGCCATAATTTAGAAAATCTGACCCATCTAGTGTATTCGAAAGGTCCAAAAACTCTTAAAACAATTATCTGATTATCCAAAATGGAGATCGGGAAGTCCCAAAATGAAAGGACAAAATTTGGCCGTCCATTGGTCATCACCGGCTTGATCTGGCGGTGCCGCCACCAGTGCTTTCCGCCTAGGCTTGGCTCTAGGTCGTCTTCGGCACTAGGCTCGGCTGGCATTGGGCTTTGGAACTAGGCTGTGTCTAGCGTTGGACTCGGCTCACGCCTGGACTTGTCTGGTGTGGACCTAGACTGGTTTTTTTGGCTCGGCTCATTGGGCACGGACTGGGCAAAGCCCAATCATTCTCTCCCATGCATGAACAGGGGTAGGGAGGGGGAAAACTCCCCAAGGATGGTGGGTAGCATCCCATCCGGATTTCTACCATCCAGGTTTTTCTGAAAAATCCAATTTTTAGTTTTTTTTTTGTTTTCTAATCTCTTAAAAATTCTGGAGATTGGATCATCTTTATAATCATTCTATGCACCAATAAAAATCTATGGAATCAACTGGCATTAATGAAATTCTAAATCTCAATCATTAATAAATCTGATTAAAACTATTATTCTAATGGTTGACAATAATTTGTGATTTTCACAGCAATAACATTCTGATCTATATAATCTTCTACAACATGAAATAAAAATCAAACTGAAGGAAAAGTATTCTTAATGCTTCTAAAATGACGTGAATCATGCTACCATGGAGTCTGATAACCACAAAGGCATGTGTCCCATCATCAAACCATTGCATTCACAACATTTGACTTAGTGCATGTGAATCTGATTCACACAAGCATCTGACATATGTAAGCTCTAATGTCATTCACATGAGTAATCTGCATTCCAATATACTCTGGCACATCTCAACATCTACTAGAGTTAAATAATATATATTCCAATCCATAAATGAATCTACGATTTATTTATCTAATGCATCTAAATCATGCATTCAACTCCAATATGTCTAGCGTATTACTTCATGCAGATCTAATGATATGCTCTCTCTCAAATAAATCTATCTATTAAAAAAAAATCAATGCATGCAAAATCTACTGCATGGATTTTATTTGTCTGAATCATGCATTCAAACCCATATATCTAACATATTCATTCTTAGAAATCTAATGAACAATACATTGTCAAATAAATCTATGGATTGAACTCAAAACTCTAATCAATGCATGACTTATCTAATACATCAATCCCATAAATCTAATTAATGTATTTATCATCTTTTGCATTAAATTATATAAGTTTAATTAATGCAAACACATCGATCTACTTACATAAATAAGTCTGAGATTGGTAATCTAATGCATCAAATTTATAATTTCAACTGACGCATTTATAGTCTTTTGAATTAATTTCTATAAGACCTAACTAATGCAAAATAATATCTTCTACTTATAAATTTTGGTGATCTAGAAATAAAACAGCAACTCCCTTTTTGATCGAGGATTCCCCACAGCAAAATCTTTCTTTCTTCTCTGCTCCTTTTCTCCTTTCTAATCTTAGCAAAAGGTTTTTGCCCCTTCTTGGGAAACCCCTTGTTGCTATTTAAAGAAAATTTCTCTAGTTACGTAATTCAACTAGAATTCTATCTGCATAACAATTTTTCAACTAGTTAATAGGGGAGGATATGGATAAGGCTTATCCTCTTGTGGATCTCATACTTTTAAAAGTGAGAAAAATATTAACATTAACCAAATCACACAATTCTAAATTTGAACCCTTGAACTATACTCTCATTAATCGTAGTTTTAATCATCCGAGCTATATGAGTTGCTAAGATTTAAATAATTAAATAAATCTTTTAAATCCCAAAAATCTATGGTTAAAATGTCAATGGTCAACAATTCAACTTTTGCCACATCGGTGCAAAAAGGACAATGTTGTCTTAAAATTTGATACAGGTTATTACACATGGCAGAAACCAGAAAAGGAAGGATAAAAAAGGTCCTCGAGAAGGTTTCTTGGAAAGAAAATTAATGGTGTCTTTCCAAAATTTTAAATCAATGGTTCTGATGGAAATATGCTGCTACCCAAATTTTCCTAAGTTCATGAACGATGCTTGTCACCGTGGTTGCATTATCATGCAGTTACCCCTGCTGCTAGCCACCGGGGGACATTTGTTGAGAATGGAGCTTCATCCAACCTCCGACTTGATGGCCCATAAACGTCCGGAGAAAATGTGTTATGCAGAAGTTTGAAAATTACCGTCAGAATCATTTTTTTTTTTTATCAAGTTCCTCTCTAAGCAATATCAGATGGGACGTAAAATCGGTCCTGATTTAACTAGCATGCAACCAGATTCCCTTTACATGAAAAATCATATTGGTAAGCAATTTTTACTTGGAAGCTGACAACACATGTAGTTGGACATAATGTCTACATTTCCATTCCTGCTTCTGTCAACAATGGTTTGAACGGAAGCGAATGCTGTGCAAACCCCACTGCCAATCAAATTCGCCCAGGCAGAGACAAATGTATGTAAACATTGTCTGGGCCGACCAGATTTTCCACGATAGCGTCTCCAAAATGATGCCGTTATATAGTGTTGCTAAAGGAGTGTGTGCGCAGTTAGCGTTGTAATGGGGATGGGTTTCCAGACGCACAGCTAAGGTTGCCTAAACCAACAGGTTCTCCCAGCTAGTGCCGCTTGATCCTGCTTCCGTTGAAACCCAGAGCACGCAGTCAGCGTCCAAAAGCAATGCAGCATGCGTAGTTAGCATTGAAATGAGTAGGTAGCACAGTCAGGATGTTCCAACACCACAGTCGCGCAGTCAGCGTGGTAGCAATAAAAGACCGCTCAATTGAACCTGGGTGGTAGCGCAGTTGAAGGCCAAAATCACCAAAGCGAGCAGGCAATAACTCCAAGCAGAGAACGAGCGCCTTCCGCATCTAACGAAGCAACGCATCTAACGAAGCAACGATATTGATAAACCAGCGCCATCCGCACCAAGCAGCGAGCACAGTTGGAGTGCAATCCGAGCCACGCTAATGAGGTAGCACACTTGAAGGTAAGGATGTAGATGGGCTCCGGCCCGATCCAACCCAAATTTTGTTAGGTTTGGCTGTAAATTTTCTTAAAAATCTTACTGGTAGAGCCAGACCCGAACTCGTTTGGTCTGGATCCATAGTCCAAGTTTTCGGGTACCCAGATCGAAACAAAATGTTATACACTAAATTTGTTGAATGCTAAATATCAAATGACGCATGATTACACCAACAAGTTGTAATTATAACTTATATTATATATTTTGTAAATGACAAATGTAAGATAAAGACATTTTATTCATTAAAGAACTAAAAACTCCAAAGGAAAATACGAGCAAGAGAGAAATAAAAAAAGAGGAAAAACCAAGCGTGTTGGGTGAATGGGCAATTCGAAGTTTTTGACTTTTTTAAATAGGTAGGAAATATGATGTGAGCTAGATTCAGCATGATAAGAATGATGAAATGAGATTGAAGCATTAGAAGGTATTATTTTTATTTATCCTTTTATATTTGGGTATGTATTAAAAATTTAAACCCGAACCAAACTCGAAGGGTTAGGGTAAGGGTTGTACAAAGGTTTAAAAGTAAAATAGAGATTAGAATTGGATATATATTTTAAACATAGGGATAAGGTCCAGCAACCCCATACCCTGGACTAAACTCAGTACGCGCACACCCTAGTCGAAACTTCACCAAGGCCAAAGCATAGTTAGAAGCTAAGCTCGGCATGCAGCGCAAAATCACGGTCCAAATGGGAAATGTATTCTCTTGAAAGTGTGGTGTGTTGTCAAGCTGCACCGAAATTAACCAGAGTGGGCCATGATCTGCACTTGACGTGCAAATGCCAAATCGATATTAATTAACGCTGATGGCAGTTGACACATGCCTTGTGTTCATAAGTTCTGGACGAAGAATGAATAATCTGCCATTCATTGCTTCAAATTAAAAAAAAAAAATTCCAACGCGTTAATTTTGGGAGGTTGAAATCAATACTTCATGCAAACGGTGCAGTCCAAAGAATGATTAAACACACGTCTAATCTGCACCGTTAATCTTGATCAGGAGATTTTTTTGCTGAAATTAAATTGGACCTCGGCTTGATGGTTTGGACCATGGGAATGTAACGCCATCCTGTCCTGATAAATCCAACTGTTAAGGCAAGTTAAATGGAGTCCGATGAGCCACATCAATTCTGCTGGAATTCCACGATGGGGTCCACGGTTAATAATTGACGTGTTGGACATTGAAAAGCTCCCAAATACATCTCATACAAGTATCAAACAACCTAAACGATGCGTGATCAGCAACATTGTCATGATGAAGTCAAGGCTTTAAACCTTATGTTGTTGCAAAAAGTCAAGCACCTAGTTAGCTAGTGCTGTAATAGGGATGGGGATTCCAGACATGCAGCCAGGGCTGATGCTCAAATGGCAAGCTCATGGTCTGCTGAACTTCACGGTAAATAGCAATCGCATAACCAAAGATATAATAGGGCCCACATGGATTTATTTAAGAAACAGAGAATTCCCAAATAAATTAGTGTTTTGATAATCTCAATGCTATTTCCAATCAAACTATGAAACGCATACCAAGGCAACTAAAAATGGGGCAAAATTTAACTGTGTTGGGACAATGATCAATGAAAATCATGGAACTCTACTCCCAACAAGAGGAGTTGATGACCAACTTCACCCGATTAGAGGATTTAAAAAATTTACAAGCTCCACCCAAATGGACGAGTTGATGACCAACTTCACCCGATTAGAGGATTTAAATAATTTACAAGCTCCACCCAAATGGAGGAGTTGAGAAATTTACAAGCTTCACCAAATGGAGCGGTTGGGAAACTTGCAAGCTCCACCCAAATGGAGGAGTGGAGAAATTTGCAAGCACAAACCCAACTAGAGGAGGTAGGAAATTTATTAGCTCTGCCTAAATTAGAGGTGTAAGTCGGGTGGGTTTGAGTTTACCCAACCTTAACATTTACTTTTATAACTTTTTTCAACTATAACCCTAACTTTTACTTTTATAATATTTTTTCAACCTTAACCCTAATCCTAGATGTGCAAATTAACTTCAGGTTGAAAGATTATGATAACCCAAATATCAATCAATTCTTTTTACATGAGCTAGAGTTAGATGAAAGGATTGACCCCACACAGCCTAACCATCTATCGCTTTCTATGAAAGTGTTCTACTGATATCGAGACTTATATTTCATTCAATTTGTACATTTCGATTTAGTGAATTTGGTTAGACTACCTTAATTCAAATTAATATGATTCCAATCTCTTGATTCTAGGTCATTGTTCTATGATATACGAGGAATTGATAATGTAATCACCATAATATATTAATTATTCATATGTGTAAGACATGATAGGTTGTATATACACACGTGCGCTCATTTGTCAATTCAAACTGATTTGAATCATTTATTAGAATAAAAAGAGTATGAATAGTTTTAATGAATTATATTTTTTAAATAAAACTAATTACCAAATAGAGGTATATGGAGGTTTAAAATATAACAATTATGGTAAAAATTGTACCTAGGTTACCACTATTACTAAAATATTTTTTATTTTTTTAATTTTAATGAAGGGATGTAGGTTCGGGTTGGAGCGGGTTGCCCAACCCCCTTACCCGCCCCTAGCCCTAAGTAGGTGTGGGTTCGAGTTGGAGTGGGTTGCCCAATACCCTTATTTGCCCCTAACCCTAAATAGGTGCTGGTTCGGGTTGAATAACAGCTTTCCAACCTTGCTTGAAATTTGGGTTCAAGTTGATCCCTCCCCAACTTACACCCCTAGCCCAAATGGAGTAGTTGGAAATATGCAAGCTCCACCCAAATGGAGGAGTTGGAAATTTTGCAAGCTCCAACCCAACTCGAGGAGGTGGGAAATTTGCAAGCTCCAACCCAACTAGAGGAATTGGACAATTTGCATTTCACCCCCAAAGAGAGAAGTTCAACACTTGGAACCTATAAATACCCATCTCTCTCATTCAAAAGACAAAATCTTTTGGAAAAAAGAAGCTTAAGAACTCTTCATGAGGCAAATGTCTCCCTTAACATCAATGGAGTCTGGCCTAGTGTCAATTTCTCTTAAGGCCTGAGGACACTCTGACATAGCGCACCATAGGACACACTTGGGTCCCACCCATGTTATGGTAATGGTGGGCCCCATATGATTATATGTTTAGGCTTAATTAACTCAAGCATAATTAAGTTTAATTCATGTAACCTATTTCTACAGTCTCTTAAAGGCTAATAGTAGAGATCACTTGCTTTTGGTTTACCATGAGATATTGAAAAATACTACCCACTCAATCACCCAATCGCCTAAGTCTAGTATTGAGCCACCAAGTCACTAAGTCGTTACTCACTTAGTTAACCCTAGCAAAACCACTTCAATCAACCAAACTCAATCCACTTAGTCCTGGTTTTTCTAAGCTTTTCAAGGGCAAATGAGAGAGTTAAGTCACTTGTTGAGTTATCCAAGCATGATTCAATGAGTCAAACTTAATCTACTTGGTATTGCTTTTCCTAAGCTTATCACAAGGAAATTAGAGAGCTGAGTCACTCGCTGAGTCATCCAAGCGTGATTCACAAAGTTAAATCTAGTTAGCCTCGTACAACTTTTTCGATGCTTCTCACGAGTAATTGAGAGAGCTAAGTCCTCACTGAGTCATAACTCATTGAATCTAAATGCTCAGTTTACTTGGTTCTGTTTTTCTTAAGCTTCTCTTAGGAATATGAGATAGCCTAACTACTAAGTTTCTGAATCATAACTCACTGAGTCAAATCCTATTATGACTTAGTTAAAGTTAAAGTCATCATTCCTTTCTAGGCTTCCTACGGTTATAAGGAAAGCCGACCAACCCCAAATTACCTATCTTCTTCTTGGGCTCTTTTAGGTATAAATGCAAAAGAGATCACCTATTTATGCTTCCTTCCAAGAAGAGCCAATAAGATTAAAAAATATATATACTCTTTAGGTCGACCTAAATTCTAGCAATCCAGTTTACAGTCGTGTCATCCTCTCTGCCCACTGGCTTGAGGAAATCCATAAAATGTCAAGTCATCGCAATGTGCTCGACTGCCCCAAAGAAAGTACACCCACTCAAAGAATTGTGTATTTTATTTTTGAGTCTTTAAATGCATTTTACTTTTCCTATTAATTAAAGATTTTCTTTCATTGTGAAGATGTAATTATAATCACTTGTGGTCTAGGACATGAATATTCAATTTTTAGATGTATACACAAAAATATGATTAATTGAGAACATCAATAAAATAGAAATTTTTTCATTCGTTCAAACAATATCTTTTTGCATTCTCCTGTCTTCTTTTTTTGTCCTGTTACAATAACTAATATAATATTAGATATTTTTCTCACCTTAGCTTTTTATTTTTTACAAGCTACCTAAGCTATCTTCATGGAGATTCTAGAGTCACCAGCTTTAAACTGGTTGTTACCGTTACACCCACGTGGCTGGGAATGGAGGGCTGAGATTATCCCATCCAATTAATGAAGGTATGACCTATTTGCATGGGCCAGCATCACATCATTCTACGCAGTTCCAAATCGAGAAGACGACTTGAAAGAAAACTAGCAAATCCATTCTTATCGCCCAAACGTTATTATCTTGATAAGTCCAACTATTGAGGCAAGTTAAATGGGGTCACATGAGCCAAGTTAATTCTGTTGGACTGACAAGATGGCGTCCACGGTTAATAATTAACGTGTTGGACATTGAAAGGCTGCCAAATACATCTCATCCAAGTATCGAACAACCCAGATGGTGTGTGATCAGCAACATAGTCATGATGATGGGGATGGGGATTCTAGACACACAACCAGTGTTGATGCTCAAATGTCAAGTTCATGGTCTGCTGGACTTCAGGGTAAATAGCAATCTCATAACTAAAGATATGATGGGGCCCACCGGGATTTATTCATGAAACAAAGAATTCCCAAACAAGGTATCACCTAAAACCCAAACAAATTAGTATTTTGGTAATCATAATGGTATTTCCAATCTCACTAGAAAATGCACGCCAAGACAACTAAAAATGGGCCAAAATTAAACTTGTCGGGATCATGATCAATGAAACATCATCTAACACCACTACCAACGAGAAGAGTTGAAGACCAAACTTCAACCAACCATAGGAGTTGGAAAATTTACAAGCTCCACCCAAACAGAGGAATTGGGAAACTTGTAAGCTCCATCCAAATGGAGGAGTTGGGAAATTTGCAAGCTCCAACCCAACTTAAGGAGTTT
Source organism: Pouteria campechiana (assembly GCA_036873735.1). Lineage (NCBI taxonomy): Eukaryota > Viridiplantae > Streptophyta > Magnoliopsida > Ericales > Sapotaceae > Pouteria > Pouteria campechiana. The sequence goes on from JAYJMB010015115.1 coordinate 9,689, forward strand.
GGAAATTTGCAAGCTTCACCCAAATGGAACAGATGGAAAATTTGCAAACTTTACCCAATTGGAGGAGTTGAGAAATTTGCAAGCTCCACCCAAATGGAGGAGACTGGAAATTTACGAGCTCTACTAACTGAAGGAGTTGGGAAATTTACGTTTCACCCCAAAGAGAGGAGTCAAGCCCTTGGAGCCTATAAATCCCCCTCCCTCTCTCATTCTAAAAGTAGAATCTTTTGGACAGGAAAAGCTTGAGAGAACTCTTCACAAGGCAAGTGCCTCCTCTGAAACTAATGACTTCTAGCCTATCAGCAATTTCTCTTAGTGCCTAAAGGCACTCTATTATGGCCTACTATGGCACACAAATGGGACCCACCCATGCTATGATAATGGTGGGCCCCACATAACTATAATGAACAATAGGATAATAAAATTTTGGATAGTAAAAACACATTAAAACCAATTGAAATACTAATTAAACTATATGAATGGCCAAGTTACTCTGCAAAATAACTCTTAGGATCAAAGAGATGATGACATGAACCATAACCACTCTCCTAAGCCGATTAAGGATTATTATTAGTATTAATTATGTTAAAACTGAATTAACTTAAGCATAATTAAGTTTAATTCCTGTAACTTGTCTCTGTGGTCTCTCATAAACTACTGGAAATATCGCACATTCCATAGAATATTGAAAAATACCACTCACTCAATCACCTAATCATCTAAGTCTAGAATTGAATCACCGAATCATTGAATCGTGACTCATTAAGTCAACCCTAGCAAAACCACTTCAATCAACCAAAACAAGTCCAACTAGTCTCACTTTTCTTATTTCTCATGAGTAAATGAGAGAGCTGAGTCACTCGCTGAGTCATCCAAGCATGATTTATTGAGTCAAACTTAGGCTATTGGGTTTCACTGTTCCTAAACTTCTCACTGGTAAATAAGAAATCTGGGTCACTCACTGAGTCATCCAAGCATGATTTACTAAGTTAAATCTAGTTAGCCTAGTCTTGCTTTTCCTAAGCTTCTCAAGGGTAATTGAGAGAGCAAAGCCCCCTCTAATCATAACTCATTAAGCATTTACCTGGTTTTGTTTTTTTAGGCTTCTCTCAAAAATATGAGATAGACAAGGTACCAAGTCACTGAGTCATACCTCATCGACTCAAATCATGTTGTGAGTCAATCAAAATCATCCATCTTTCCCAGGCTTCCTACAGTTATAAGGAGAGCCGAGCAACCCTAAATTACATATTTTTTTCTTGGTTCTTTTATGTCTAAATGCAAAAAAGATCACCTTGTTTTAATTCCTTTCAGGACAAGCTAATAGGATTTTTAAAAAATTATTCTTTAGGTTGACCAAAAGTCTAACAATTTAGTTTAGAGTTGTATCATTTTATTGGTTTATTGGCTTGAGGTAATCCACAAAATGTTAAGCCATCATAATATGCTCGGCGATTATAAAGACAACACAACTAAGAGGAGAATGTGTTTCATTTTTGGGTTTCTAAATATATCATACTTTTTCTTTTAACGAATGATTTTTTTCATTCTAAAGATGTAATTAGGACCACTTGTGATTTTGGATGTGATTATGCAATTTTCAGATATATACGTATAACAAATGTAATTAACTGAAGAAATCAATAAAATAAAAATTGTTTTGTTACAACAACATCCTTTTCTATTTTCTATATATTTTTTTTATCTTGCTACAAGAGCTAATATAATATTAGATATTTTTCTCTCCTTTGCTTTTTATTTCTTGCCAAGCTACCTAAGCTATCTCCATGGAGATTCTACAGTCACCAGCATTAAACTGGCTGTTACCGTTACACCCATATGTCTGGGAATGGAGGGCTGAGATAATCCGATCCGACTGATGAAGGTATGACCTGTTTGCACAGGCGACCATCACATCACACAATTCCACGTCGAGATGACGCGGCGGCAGAAGACTAACGAATCCATAATTATCGCCCAAATGTTATCCGATCGCCGCACATGCACGTGAGATGGGGCCGGCGAATCCAGACAAGGCCCCAGGTTACTACACATTTATTTGGAAAAAGTGCGGCCGCGTAATTCGGTAAGCAAATCCAGACCGTCCGTTTTAAATCATCCATATTTGATTACCTATTCTAAAGCTTTTGATGATCAGAAGGTTCAAGGGCTAACTATCCTTAGCATCTTAGCCGTCCATTTTCCATGCCGTAGAATAATCCGAAATTTAACCTTTCAATAATCATGGTTGTTCTAAGTCTGTTTGGACAAGGTTTGCTGCAAACAAACATTAGGCCTTTCTTCAACTTGTCGGACCAAGCCAAATAATAAAATTAAAATTGATGAATAAAACTTAAAAAGTCATTAAATCACATGGCACGGCACCGGAGAGACGGATGAAATCATAATCTTGGCATTTTTCTATGGCCAAAATCAAATTGACATTTTCTATTATAAACGCATGTCTCTTTCTCTTAAAATTACCTATTTATGTTATCTTTTTCAATTTGTTGGGTAAAATTATTCTTGCCGTTATTAACATCATTTTTTTCATGTTTGATCAATCGAGGATCAGAAATTCGGAAATAGTGACTCCGTTGTATGGGAGTTGATACACAAGATGGACGGAGTGGATGCATGAAAAATGTGGTCGGGAGCCGCAAATGATATTGTGGGTTAAGATTGTTAATACAATGCATGGATCCAGGTCAGAGGTACAGAATATGTACATATTTGAGACCATGCTATCATTTCCGTGAAGAATTGTTACACAGAGAGGCTGGGATGGGATTACTGGAGAGTCACATGCCCACCATAGCCACGGTGGCCCTGCAGTTTGCATATGTGGGCATGGCACTGCTCACGGAGGCAGCTTTTACACAAGGGATGAGCCCAACAGTCTTCGTGTTCTACAGGCAAGCCATTGCTGCCATTTTCATGGCACCCATTGCTTATTTTGCAAAAAGGTTTCTCTCTCTCTCTCTCTCTCTCTCTCTCTCTCTCTCTCTCTCTCTCTCTCTCTGTGGTCTCTGACTAAAAATTCATCTGACTGCCTAAATTGTGGGAGATCAATACACTTAACATACTGCCTAAATTGTGGGAGATCCCACCCCCACCGCGCTCTCTCTCTCTCTCTCTCTCTCTCTCTCTCTCTCTCTCTCTCTCTGTGATGTCTGCCTTAAGTAACATCCGTTGAACTGCCTAAATTGTGGAATGATTCCATGCCAAAAACTACCTTTAATGTTAGTTAATATGCATTTATTCGTGATATCAAAACTTATGGTCATTAAAAACCTATGTATAAAAAATAAAATTATTTCGGAGCAAATATATGGCCGCTAATTTTTTTTTAATAGCAAGTGGGACACGCATGTAATTTATCATCTACACCCTTCAAAATCTGCTTTCCAGTTTGGTGAACATTTTATAAAATTTTAGTATATTTCATTTGTTGGAATGTTGATAATTTGTTTTCCTGACATTTTAGCATCATGTACAATAACATCTATACAAATAATCCCAAAATTTCCATCTCTAAAGCACAACTGATCAAGAAATATAAACCATCCAACTCATGCATGGTTATCCAAAGGATGGATGCTTCAAGAAACAGCAGCAAGTGCAACAAACTCATGATTTTGTATGGGATTCTCCTTTTGCCTTCCCCTTTTGGACTGTTTGTCATAAGCTACTACAAGAGTCCAACAGCTAAGCTATTGAGTCTGTTGCTTCATGTCTACTCAGGCCGTGCTCGTTATTACTATCAGCAATAATTGATTACAAAATCAAAAATTCAGCCGACCACTTTTTGGACTGTAGCGAACACAAAACTTACGTTGGACCAACCCTAAGCTCTCAAACCTAGGAGTGTAAGCCCCGAGTTCCATGTGGGTTTGAGCTTGCCCAACTCTTACCTTCATTTTTACAATCTTTTCTCAATCCTAATCGTAATCCTCACTTTTATAATCTTTTTATCAACCCTAACCCTAAGCCTACATATGCTTGATGACTTCAAGTTTAGGTTTAGGTTAAAGAACCTTTATTTTTAATTAAAAGTGTACTTGGTCTATATTTAACATGCTTCTTCATTATTTTTTTCTTTTCATTTAGTAATAGTATCATCTTTTGTCAGATGACTATTGCTTATCCAAACTATTCATTCCTTTGTTAAATAAAATTAAAATCCTTTGAAAAATAAAAAGAAAAAGAAAAAGAAAAACAACAGTATTAGAATGTGGGGGATATTTCATGAATAATAGTTTTGTCATGATCTTAGTTTTATAGGATTCTAATTCATTCTAGAATATTGTTATTACATTGTTCATTTGGATTTATTTTCAATAATTAAAGGATTTTCTACAAGTCTCATATCTACATATAAGTCGTTCTAAACAATGTCACGTAAAAGACAGACAATCCAGATATGAGAGATCATACATATATATACTAGCGCCTACTTTCAACTGACCCTAAGGTATAGTTTTGAGTATTTTTGGTACATATGTTTGTGGTATTCTTTGATTACATTTGAGAATTTTACTGCCTTTATCTCAAACAGTAAAAAATATTATGTTTACGTAGATATAAACTATTGTTACTAAGGCATATTTTTTATTTTTATTTATTTATAATAAAGGGGTGTGGTTCGGGTTCGGGTGGGTTACATGACCCACTTTCCGCCCCAAACCCAAAGTAGGTATAGGTTCGGGTGTGGGTGCATGTGTGCGTTCAGATTGAAAAATATCTTCCCATCCTTGCTTGAAATCTGGGTTTGGGCAGTCAGGTTTAGGTTCAGGTTGAACCCGCCCCAACTTACACCTCTACTCAAACCATGTGCATTATGTGTGACAACTACACATGCATGACCCTCATCTCTTATGTGGCCCACATTCATCCTTACAGTGGGACACAAATTGCATTTTATTTTCATTTATCCGGAAAGAACATTTTAGATATGATTTACTTCTTTAATGGGCAACAACAAACAAAAACAATAGTATTTAAACATTTACCGAAAAATATAATATAACTCATTTTTATTCATTTGAATTTTTTTATTTATCTAGTCAAAAAATATACCTTTAGTAATTTGATAATATAACATAATATAGGTTACTTGTGGTTTTAAAATAAGTTTAATGGTGATTTTTTTTTATTGTAAGTTTATTTGATATGATCTAGATATTCTTCACTCAAAGAGATTGGACGTCACAATCAAAATAAAGATCATTTCATATAAATACAATCATTAGAGTACAACTGGATTTACATGGAAAAATTCCAATGTTTCTTTTGTAGGAAAATAAGGATAAAAGCCATTTTCTAGTAAAGGAAATGTAAAAGTGTTTTTTCGTCATAATTAATTTACCTCTTCACATTATCACTTAATTTTAAAAAAATCTTATTTATTTTATAATTAAATCACTTCTCATTTGACTTATATTATCATTTACCTTTTTTTGCACTGCTATTACTTTTTCTTCTCTTTTCAATCACTCAATATACTTTTATCACCCCCTTTCTTACTTAGGAGAATAAAGAATCTAAAATGTGAGAAAAAGAAAACATCCAACCTTTTTACTCTGCCTCAAAGAAAATATCCAACGTTTTTACTCTGCCTCAACTCAAACCAGAAACTATGTGTGTATGATTTTAATGGGCTTTTGTAATACTGACCCCATAAATCTTAAGAACACAAGATACCCAAAGCCTAATTGGATGAACATAACCCAATAAGTCATGTTTTCTCCGAGTATTAAGGGCATAGACATATGAACTCTGTGAGCAAGGGCCACCATCAACTTCGTGGAAGCAGCAATGCCTTGGGCTGGAGCTTCTCTCTCAAAATAGAGGAGAATGTGGCCTCCCGTAGCAAAACCCATCTGATAATATTTGGAATATTACGGTTTATTTTCCATATGCATGCAACGTGGAGCACGTGTGGAGCCAGTGGACCCTTGATTCAAAACTTGCTGCGGTAAGCACTTGCTGATTCAAAACTTGCTGCGGTAAGCACTTGCTGAAGTATCTTTTAATTGAATTAAGGAGAAAACTTTTGTTGCCCTGTAAAATAAAGCAGATCAGCTCTCTAAAGCTCCATCTATATTGCATTGATTCATGAGCATCTCTGTGTTTTAAACATCCAATTCTCAATCAACTGAGAATTGGTTGAATTGACATAGATTGCACATAAATGGTAGAAATCTCCAAAATAGATATCGCATGTTGAGAAGTTTAAAGCAACTGCGTGATATGGAGATTGCACAGAAATTGTAGAGATTTGCACATATTCTCAGTTGAGTGAGTTGAGCTTTAATGTTTTCTTAGTCTCCATGCTCAAAATCATTTAGAGTTGGCACCTAGTCTAAGCCCCAAATTGAAGAATTCTGGGCTAGCAATGGCTCAAAGGAGTTGTTGCTGCAGCTATCGTTTTCAATTATCATGTAATTCCACTAATAACACGAATCTTTTGCATTTCGGCTTGATAGGCTCTATTGTCGTAGTCGCTGGTCTCTATGCTGTTCTTTTGGGTCAGGCCCATGATCTGGCAACCGAAGTCAGGCCCATCAACGTCACTTCACTGATAAAGGACTCATCAGATTAATATAGCAAAGATCTCAAAATTGAGATCAAAGAGCCCCTACTGGTATACAAGTTGTATGATGCTGATAAAAATGAGACTACTCACTGATGACATCCTTCTTGAATTCAAATTTCCTCTTCATTTGCTTTGCTAATTTGCAAATGTAAATAGAGTTTAAAGCTGAGTCCATAGCCAACTGTCCAAAGTCATACTTCTCCATTTTAAAGTCATATAAATGCTTAATACTTCTCCAATGACCTTGCTAATTTACAAATTTAAATAGAGTTTAAAGCTGAGTCCATAGCCAACTGTTCAAAGTCATACTTCTCCATTTTTAAGTCATCTAAATGCTTAATTCTTCTCCAATGACCTTGACTTGTGGAAATCTATTTTTATTGGTTGCATCGAGAATGAAGAGAGAGTATGGCAAGAAAATGTCAAGGCTATGAATGCCTTATTACATGCTCTCTATCCTATCATCGGTAAACATGCCTTAGCTTGTAAAAATGCAAAGGAAATCTTGAATAAGCTAAAGGCAATTTCTGATGGGCAAATTAATTTGCTGCAAGATGAAACTAATCCTCTGGTTAATAAACATGAGTGCAAGAGAAGAAAAAGAAAAAGAAGAAGACAAGAAAAAGAGGCAAAAGAAGAAAGAAATTATGGAAGGAAAAGTTGAGTGGGAGCAATCTCTAAAAGAAAAGGAAGCATAGAAAAATAAAGATATTGCGGGAGATGAGAATACAGAAAAATTCTCATTAGTTAAGAAGATGAAATTGAAGAATATGTAAAGGATGACAATGCAAAAGAATCCCCACAGGTTAAGGGGGAGAAAATTCAAGAGAAAGAGAAAAAAGAAGAAAGCCAAACTAATAAAGAAGAGCTTGTAGTTGAATAAAATAATGAAGAAATTAAGAGAATTCAGAAGAATGAAAAAGCAAAAAGTTCTGAGGAAGAGAAAAGGAATGCAAATAGTGGATGTGATGAAAGAAACAAAGAAAATACCTTGAAAGATAAAAGTGCAGAAAATGATAACAAAATTAAAAAAGGGCATGTAAAGGAGAATTGAGAAAATAAGGAGAAAGCAAAGAAAGAAGAAGGAAAAGAAGAATGAAGTTGAGAAAGAAGAAGAAGACTCTTCTCTTTGAAAGGGTGAATGATTTCTTCTTTTTGAGTAATTATCAACTAGAGAAAGAAAAAGATGAGGAGGAGCAACCTCATGCATCTCTCAAAGCAATATCAAGGGATAAAAGGCTCCTTGATACGAGATGAAGAAGATAATGTCCCAAGGAGCCAATGGTTAAGGAGGAAAGGTAAATACAGATATTGCAATACTAGCTCAAACCTCCTTACACTTTTTATGTTTCATATTTAAGGCCTTTATGCACCTATTTCTCACATAGCACCATCTTGCATAAATGATGACTCTTTGATTAGAAATATACAAATACGTATATATCATACTAATCATCATTTAAAACTTAATGAGAAATCACAAAGTGGTTGATAAGTTAGGTTATTTATCAAAAAGTAAGGTTTTTGTAAATGTCAAAGAGTTAAATCAATGCCAATTATGCAAACACAAGGTCATTGCTAACATTCATATGAAAACTTCAAATTATTTACTAAATACTAAGTGAGCTTCATCAAATGATTTGTTTAGGATAATGAAATGCATATTGCAATGCCTAGTGTTCGTCATTACTTGCAAAAAGCTCTGTATGAATTGAAGCAAGCTCTTAGCATTAATATGAAAGGCTTTATCAGTTCTTGCTGACCATAAAGTCCAAAGAGACAAAGTGGATTCTATTTTGTCCATTAGAAAGGAACGACATTGATTTAAATGCTTAGCATAAATTCATACTCACTCTCGATTTACTAATGAAAGGTTTATGCCAAAGAATGTTAAGTGTATATAAGAAAAGCTTGAAATGAGCACAAAAGAGAAAAAGCACAATGAGAGATCAGATCACTTCCTTAGTTTACAAATTCCAGCTGAAGGGAGAGAGGAGCTTCATATGATTGCTATCCAAGATAGATGCAAAATTCAAGAAAATGAGAGAAGTTTGAAAAATCAAAAACAACATCAACAACAACAAATACAAAATACGAGATCGAAAAAGGGTGACCAAGGAGATATGTTTGTCAAATTTGAATACATAATTGATGAATATAAGAAAAATAGACATTATTTTTGAACTATGAAAACATGGCATTTGAAAAGTCTCTATGAATGTTCAACTTGTTAACATTTCCACAAAAAATTATTGTCCCTAGATAGCATGTGCATAGAAGATTAGGCATAATAGAGACAACACATAGGGTCATGCATTGTCAAATCTAAATATTGTGTTTGTAATGTTATGTATGATATATGTCAGGAATGGTTTGATAATTATTGATTTGATATGGTTTGAAGTATATGGCTAAATTTTTACATCTATTGGGTGTGAATGAAAATTTAACAACACTACAATACAAAGGCATATTTTATGCCTGCGAGGGAAATTTCAAAGCTTAAGATCTCGAATAGGTATTTGATTCCTAAACAAATCTTTTGTGATCTTTGTCTCGGCTTAATGTTTGTACAAGATTAGGATTGAGAATGAAATTAAGAAATGATTGTGATAATATGGAATGAATAATTGAATATGTGCTTAAGTGATGATAATGCTCATGTCATGAATAATTTCAAGATTGATGAAATTCCTTTATTCTCATGACTTGATGTATGAATAAAATGATTGAATGATGGCTAATTGAATACATTTTGAAAATAATTAAAATGATATGTGTTTATGATATTGTAAACATACTAAACTTTATTAAATTGATATGATTAAGAAAAACCAACAAATGATAGAACCAACAAGTGGGATCATCAATGAATTCATTTTCACAAATAGCCCTTATGAGAACATCAATTCTTGAAATCTGGCAAAGATTAAATTATAGCAAACATAGGATTATTTACTATCAAAATTCAAATAATATGTGTTTGACCTATTTAAAATGTTAAGTGCTTGATATATATATATATATAAAATGATGTTTTTGTGATGATGAGTACTTAAAATGATTTGTTTGACATGGTGCCAAGATGATTGTGATTGAAGGAAAAAGTATTAAATGATTAAGGTGGTAGAATAAAGTAGAAATTAAAAATCAAAATTCAGTTTGGGAGCGAAGCCACCTGGTCCCCAAGCACCTGCGTCCTAGCCACCTAGCGATTTGAATGGGCAAAACTAGTGTTACAATTCATCTCTCTTCCTATGTTGTTCACATCTCTCAGCCGCCTACGATAAAAAAACCCTTCCATCTTTGATTCCAAACTCTCTAAAAGCACCATTCCCTTAGATTTTTATCATTTCCACCCATTTTTCTATATTACTATGGCACCTAAAGTGGCGATATCCAAACCTCAAAGGGGAATGAAGAGACCAAAAACAAGAGGAGGATCCTCTACATCCCAACCATCCACATCAAGAGCCACATCTAACTCTAGGAGAGTTTGCACTACAAAGAGGACACAAGGTAATCCCTCACTACTCTACATCTTTCACACTTTCCACACCTATTCCAGTAAATCATAGCCCTTCCACTATTCCAAACCCCACCACCCAGGATCTAGAGCCTATATTTACCATTGATGAGCTCATCACTATATAGGCTACCACACTAGGGGAGCCTACTATGTCTATGCCTACTCAAGATCCTCACACTACTTCTTAATAGAAGGAGAGAAACTTGGAGATTCTAGTTCTCATGTTTATGAGTTATGTGTCTTAGGGGAGAGAAAACTTGAAAGGAAAAGATATGTTTTTATTTTATACATTTTGTGAAATTTTCACTTTGAGAGAACCTATAGTGAGGATTAATATGTACTTTCCTTTATGAAATTTGATATACATTTCTGAGATTGCTTTAAATAATATGAATCTTGATTTGATAAATTTTGTGCTTGTTTATAATTATGAATGCTTTTGAGGTTCATTTTTAAAATTACCAAAAAGGGAGAGATAGATAACTTTCATATTCATTTTGGTTGATTGTTTGATTGACATTATTGGTTGATTGTCAATTTATGATATGTTTGTGAATTATATCATGATGTTGATGTATACTTACTAGTTAAGTGTGATAATATATATAAACATACATAAAAGGCAGGATTCTACTTGGCTTAATTGAGTTAACATACTAGTATTGGGATATTTCACAAATACTCAACTCAAAGTTGTTTGTATATTTTGAAAACTTTTGAATAAGTTAAGTACTTTTAAAGTTTATTTCTACTTTGGTTGAATGAAACTTCAAATTTAACATGATTACATTCCTAAGGTGTATGTTAAACCTATTTAGGAAATTTCATGGTTTAAGATTTTGAATTGGAATTCCATCCCTAGTTAGATCTTGCGTAATCAATATCTAAGGTTTAACTAGTTGTGGATAAATTAAGCCCTTGATAATAATTATCTTTTGCTTAAAATTCAATTTGAATAAATGTTAGTCATGAAATGAATGCGTTCTATATTGATAAAAATTCTACAATCTCATATTCATGATGTTAAACTACATATATTAGTAAGTGGTACCTACATGACTTATCCTTTACAGTTAAAATAAAATATGAATGTTAATTTAACTTTTGAAATACAAAGAAACATTCCTAATAAAAGAAGTCCTCCTACTCCCTCTCCCATCTACTATACCTTTTTAATTATAACAAAAAGGGGGGAGAATATGCCTTGTTTTCATTCTTGGGAAGAATGATATAAAAAGAGAGAGAATAGGATAGGTATGAATGGCATGACTAGTTAAATGGCGGATAACCGATGGACAATCTTAGCACATGAGCTCAAAGGTATCAAACTCCTATGGGTCATTGAATAAGATAGATATGGGGAGTTTGCTATTAGTTCATTAGCATGTCTTTTAACTATCACAAGTTATCAAATTTTGTCATCATAAAAAACGGAGAGATTGTTGGACCTAAGCGTATGATTTTGATAACAACAAAACTTTTCTGAGACTTAATTTAAGATAATGATGCTTTTTGCTAAGATTAGAAAGCATTGAAATGTAAACAGATATGCTTGGAATATGATTACATTGTCAAAGCACAATAGTTGTAAGCATATTGCAGAAGTTGCCTACTTGATATAATCTTAAATATTTATAAATGATTAGAAAAAGGAGAAATTATAATGATCCATATTGCGTTAAACTTAGCTTATCATATTATGATGAGTTGGATCAATATATACTTGAAATAGGCTAATGAAATTATTATATCTTTGAAACCATAGTACATAAATTGAAAGAACATTATTCATGTCATGAATGCTTTCTAACTTTATAAACATCTCGTATTTTCATGATCATGATGTTTGAAGTAAAGTATTTGAATAATAGTACTTAAGTGAGATATACTTGCAAAGATGAAAACATGTGCCTCAAAGAGACATCATTCCATATATCAAAAGAACTTTTGCAATATGAATATATTTGTGTACCCTTCACACCAAATACTCAATGTGAAAATCATAAAAGAAAATGAATAAGGAATTTTATATGTAAAATGTCAAGGCTCACAAAGTGGCATAGTGTAGAAATTCCAAGTGCAGGTCCACCATTACTCGTACTAATCACCCACCCCGCAACTGCATCGTAGCCGACTGCGGAAACCTCCTACAATGATCTAAAAAGAAGTGAATTTCCCGGACATTCACATTGGATACGACAGCCGCCTACAGCTATCGCCAATAAGCATAGCCAAATCCAGAGGCACCACAACATATTGCCTACCGCAGTTCTTCAAAGGTTTTGAAGTTCACTTCAGATCTTCTAAACATCAGAAGAAAAATCACCTGGTAAGCCCATGCCACTTGTGCGTACTGCCTGGAGCGCAGTCAATACTGCAGCCGCTTGCGGTACCACCTACAAATGAACAGAGACATGGGTGTGGGAGAAAAGCCAAAGTTCTAATTGCAGTCAGTTCCTCATACTGCCTGCCATATCCCCAGAGGAGTAGCCGAATACCACAGCCGCCCATAGTATCGCCTATTGACTCTAATGGTCGCAAAATTCAAATGTTGCAAAGCCACAAATTGCTATCCATTCATCTCCAATAGTTAAGTTTTTTGAAGGTCTATTTAAGAAGAGATGTTAGGACATTTCAAGGGTGAAAGAAATTAGGAATTAATCTTTAACCTTCAAGAAATTCTTTGTAACCCTAAGGCCAAGCATATAACCTTCTTCATATTCATTCAAGAGCTTCCAACTTCATAATCTTTACTCAAGGCCTTCTTCACTAACATAAAAGGAAGATCTTCTGCAACACAAAGAGATACTCAAAGATCAAGTCTTCCCCAACGCTATCATTGACACACTTGGAAAAGTGTAATTTATCATTCTTTTCTTTATTTGTGTATACCTTGAGTTGGTAGAGGAGACTAATTTCAAGAAGAACAAGTGTGTTTGTTCGAGTGTATCTCACAAACAACCCTTAGAGCTGGAATCTAGAAGAGTGCAAGAGGCACTAATTGTATATGTCCCCTAAAACTGGAATTTAGAAGAGTCAATGCACTAATTTGTATTTAATTATAGTGAGATAGTAGAACCTAAGACATAAGGGGCATGTCCTTGGAAGAATGGAGTATGGAGGTTGCCTTGAACCACTATGCATTGTGTCTCTTGTTTGTGATTGATTTAATTATCACACTTTACACTATTTATTCACAGCAAATCACACAAGCACACAAAAAGAGAAAATTTAATTAACAAGGGCAAAGCAAAAAAAAATTATTAACTCGATTCACCCCTCCCCTCTTGAGTTAAGCTAAAGGGACTAATACTAACACCACTACCAACAAGAGGAGTTGAAGATCAAACTTCAACCAACTAGAGGAGTTGGTAAACTTACAAGCTCCACCCAAATGGAGGAGTTAGGAAACTTGCAAGCTCTAGCCAAATGGAGAAGTTGGGAAACTTGCAAGCTCCATCGAAACGGAGGAGTTGGGAAATTTGCAAGCTCCAACCCAAATAGAGGAGTTTGGAAATTTACAAGCTCCACCCAACTAGAGGAGATTGGAAATTTATGAGCTCCACTAACTGAAGGAGTTGAGAAATTTTTGCCTCACCCCCGAAGAGAAGAGTCAGGTGCTTGGAAACTATAAATCCCCCTCCCTCTCTCATTCCAAAGATAGAATCTTTCGGACAAAAGAAGCTTGAGAACTCTTCACGAAGCAGGTGTCTCCCCTAACACCAATGGCTTCTGGCCTATTAGTAATTTCTCTTAGTGTCTAAGGGCACTTTACCACGACCCACTATGGCATACACATGGGACCTAGCCACGCTATGATAATGATGGGCCCCACATGACTGTAATAAACAATAGGATAATAAAATTTTGAATAGTTAAGATACATTAAAACCAATTGAAACACTAGCATACACATGGGACCTAGCCACGTTGTGGTAATGGTGGGCCCCACATGACTGTAATGAACAATAGGATAATAAAATTTTGAATAGTTAAAATACATTAAAACCAATTGAAACACTAATTAAACTATATGAATGACTGAGGTGCTCTGCAAATAACTCTTACGATTAAGGAGATGATGACATGCACCCTACTCACTGTCCTAAGCCAATTAAGGACTATCATTAGCACTAATTATGTCTAGGCTTAATTAACTCAAGCATAATTAGGTTTAATTCATGTAACATGTCTTTACAGTCTCTCATAGGCTAATAACAGAGATCATCTGCTTTTGGTTTTTCACAGGATATTGAAAAATATTACTCACTCAATCACCCAGTTATCTAAGTCTAGGATTGAGTTACCGAATCAGTGAGTTATGAGTCGCTAAGTGAACCCTAGCAAAACCACTTCAATCAACCAAATTCAATCCACCTAGTTTCGATTTTCCTAAGAGGCTCAAGGGTAGATGAGAGAGTTAAGTCACTCGTTAAGTGGTCCAAGCATGATTCAATGAGTCAAACCCAGTCTCTTTTCCTAGGCTTATTACGAGCAAATGAGAGAGCTGAGTCACTTGTTGAGTCATACAAGTGTGATTCATTAAGTTAAATTCAGTTAGCCTAGTAAAACTTTTCATAAGCTTCTCATGGGTAAGTGAGAGAGTTGAGCCCTCATTGAGTCATAACTCATTTTGTCCAAATGTCAAGTTTACCTAGTCTCGTTTTTCTTAAGCTTCTCTTGGGAATATGAGATAGCTGAGCTAGTGAGTTAATTCCTATTATAACTTAATCAAAGTCATTCGTTTTCCTATGCTTCCTAAATAAGGAGATTTGAGCAACCCTAAATTAACTATTTTTTTCTTGGTCTCTTTTATGTTTAAATGCAAAAAAGATCACCTAGTTCTAATTCCTTCCGGGACCAGCCAATCGGATAAAAAAAAATATTATTTAGGTTGATCCAAAGTCTAGTAATCCAATTTAAAGTCATGTCATCCTCTTCACCCACTAGCTTAAGGCGATCTACAAAATTTTGGGCCATCGTAGACTCCAAAGATAACACAACTTAGACGAGAGTGTATTTTATTTTTGGATTTCTAAATATATTATATTTTTTATTTTAATAAATGATTTTTCTATTATTAACATGTAATTAAACCACTTGTGGTTTGAGATTTGAATATGTAATTTCTTAATATTTACATAATAAGTGTAATTAACTTATTATGTAAAATAGAAATTATTGTATTCGTTGTAACAAATCGTTGTTCATTTTTTTTCTTGTTACATTAACTGATATAATATTTGATATTTATTCCTCCTTTGCTTTTAATTTTTTGCCAAGCTACCTAAGCTATCTCCATGGAGATTCTACGTCCTCCATGGGGATTCTACGGTCACCAGTAAACTGGCTGTTACCGTTACACCCGTATGGCTAGGAATGGAGCGCTGAGATTATCCCATCATTCAATATGACTGATGAAGGTATGACCGGCTTGCACAGGCGAGCATCACATCCTTTCACACAATTCCACGTCGAGATGACGCGGCGGCAGAAGACTAGCCAATCCATCATTATCACCTGAACGTTATCCAATCGCCGCACATGCAAGTGGGATGGGGCCGGCGAATCCAGACAAGGACCCAGGTAGTACTACTAAATTATTTGAAAAAAGTGCCGCCGCATAATTAGATAAGCAAATCCAGACCGTCCGTTTTAAATCGTCCATATTTGATTACCTATTCTAAAGCTTTTGATGATCAGAAGGTTCAAGGGCTTCCTATCCTTACCATCTTAGCCGTCCATTTTCCATGCTGTAGAATAATCCGAAATTTAACCTTTCAATAGTCATGGTTGCTCTCCGCCTGTTTGGACAAGATTTGCAGAGGCAATAATTAAGTTGTTGTGGTCCTGCAATAATTAGGTTGTTGTGGTCCTGTCCACAGAGACATCCCATCTTCAATCACGTGCAAACAAACATTAGGTCTTTCTGGAACTTGTCACTTGTCAGACCAAGCCAAATAAACAATCGATGAATAAAACTTTAAAAAGTCATTAAATCAAATGGCACGGCACCGGAGAGACCGATGAAATCATAATCTTGGCATTTTTGACCTTTCAAATCTATTTTTGCCATGGTCGAAATCGAAGTGACATTTTCAATTATAAACGCATGTCTTTTTCTCTTAAAATAACCTATTTATGTTATCTCTTTCAATCCATCATTTTTATTTTTCATGTTTGATCAATCGAGGAACATAAATTTGGAAATAGCGGCTCCGTAGTGTGGGAGTCGATACAAAAGATGGACGAAGTGGATGCATGAAAAATCTGGTTGGGACTCACAAATTTCTTAGGAGTTGGGAAATTTACAAGCTCCACCCATATGGAGGTTGGGAAATTTGCAAGCTAGAGGGATTGGCAAATTTCCAAGAATCACCCAAATGGAGAAGTTGAGAAATTTATAAGCTCCAACCAAATGGAGAAGTTGAAAATTTTGTAAGCTCCAATCCAACTAGAGGAGTTGTGAACTTTGCAAGCTCCAACCCAACTAGAGGGATTGGCTAATTTGCAAGCTCCACCCAAATGGAGGAGTTGGGAAATTTACAAGCTCCAACCAAATGGAGAAGTTGAAAATTTGTAAGCTCCAACCCAACTAGAGGAGTTGTGAAATTTGCAAGATCCAACTCAACTAGAGGAGGGATTGGCAAATTTGCAAGCCCCACCCAAATAAAGGAGTTGGGAAATTTATAAGCTCCAACCAAATGGAGAAGTTGAAAATTTTGTAAGCTCCAATCCACCTGGAGTTGGGAACTTTACAAGCTCCACCTAACTAGAGGAGTTGGGAAATTTGTGAGCTCCACCCAAATTGAGGAGTTAGGAAATTTGTGTTTCAACCCCAAAGAAAGGAGCCTATAAATACCCTTCCCTTTCTCGTTTCAAAGACAAAATATGTTGGATAAAAGATGCATAAGAACTCTTAATGAGGTAAGTGCTTCCCTTTACACCAAGGGCATTCTGCTATGGAACATACATGGGTCCTACCCATGCCATAATTATGGTGGACCCCACATAATTGTAATGAACAACATAATAATGTAATTTTGGAAATTTAAAACACATCAAAACCTGTTAAAATACTAATTAAACTTTGTGAATGCAAAGTTGCTCTGGAAAATAACTCATAGGATTAAGGAGATGTTGACATGCACCCTACCAATTGTCCTAAGTTAATTATAATCTATCATTAAAACTAATCATAATTATTAGTATTAATCATATTTAGGTTTAATTAACTTAAGCATAATTAAGTTTAATTCATGTAGTCTGTCTCTAAAATCTCTCATAGGCAAATAGTAGAGATCGTTCACTTTTGATTTTTCGCAGGATATTGAAAAATACCACTCATCTAATTACTTAACTATTTAAGTCTAGAACTGAGTCACTAAATCACTGAGTCTTGAGTCACTGAGTCAACCTTAGAAAAAATACTTCAATTAACCAAACTCATTCTACCTAGTCCCACTTTTTCTAAATTTCTCATGGGTAAATGAGAGAAAGCCGAGTCACTCACTGAGTCATACAAGTATGATTCACTGAAATACGAGAGCTAAGTCACTCGCTGAGTTATCTAATCATGATTCACTGTGCTAAATCCAATTTGGTTCTACTTTCCCTAAGCTTCTTACAAGTAATTGAGAGAGTTGAGCCCTTATTAAATCCAAATGCCCAGTTTACCTAGTCCTGTTCTTCTTAGGTTTCTATCGAAAATATGAGATAGCCAAACTACCAAATCATTAAGTCATGACTCACTCTACCTTCCTAAGCTTCTTATGGTTATAAGGAGAGCTAAGCAACCCCAAATTATCTATTTTTTCTTAGTCTCTTTTAGGTCTAAATACAAAAGATGTCATCCGGTTTTGGTTTCTTCTGGGCCAAGCTAATAGGATAAAAGGAAAATCATTCTTTAGGTTGACCCAAAATATAATAATCTAGTCTACTATCGTGTTATCCTCTTCGCTCATTGGCTTGAGGCGATCCACAAAATGTCAAGCTATCGCAATGTCTTCGATGACCTCAAAGATAACACACCTACTTAGAGGAGAGTGTGTTTTATTTTCGGATCTCTAAATGCATTATACATTTTCTTTTAATTAAGAGTTTTCTTCCATTGTGAAGATGTAATTAAAACCATTTGTGATCTTAGATGTGAATATGTAAATTTCAAATATATATAATAAGTGTAATTAACTAAGAACATCAATAAAATAAAAATTATTTCATTTGTTAAGACAATATCTTTTTCCATTTTCTGTTTCAACTTTTTTATTTGTTACAAGAAGTAATAATATATTAAAAGATTTTGCTCTTTAATTTTTGCCAAGCTACCTAAGCTCTCCATGGAGGCTCCATGGAGATTCTACGCCCTCCATGGAGATTCTAGAGTCACCAGCATTAAACTGGCTGTAACCGTCCCACCCATATGGCTGGGAATGGAGGGCTGAGATTATCCCATTCGAAACAGGTGAGCATCACATCATTCCACATGGTTCCACGTCGAGAAGACAAGCAAGTCCATTATTGTCGCCCAAACGTTATCCGATCGCCGCACATGCACCGAATCCAGACAAGGCCCCAGGCAGTATACCACACACTTAGTGGAAAAAAGTGAGCCCGCATAATTAGATAAGAAAATCAAGACCGTCCGTTTTAAATCATCCATATTTGATTACCTATTCTAAAGATTTTGATGACCAGAAGGGCTTGCTATCCTTAGCATCTTAGCCGTCCATTTTCCATGCTTTAGAATAATCCGAAATTTAACCTTTCAATAATCATGGTTGTTCTAAGTCTGTTTGGACAAGGTTTGCTGCAAACAAACATTAGGCCTTTCTTCAACTTGTCGGACCAAGCCAAATAATAAAATTAAAATTGATGAATAAAACTTAAAAAGTCATTAAATCACATGGCACGGCACCGGAGAGACGGATGAAATCATAATCTTGGCATTATTGACTGTTCAAATCTATTTTTTCTATGGTCGAAATCAAACCGACATTTTCTATTATAAATGCATGTCTTTTTCTCTTGAAATAACTTAAATATGTTATCTTTTTGAATTGCTCGGGACCGGCAAATGATAATGTGGGTTAAGATTGTTCATACAATGCATGGATCCAGGTCAGAGGTATAGGATATATACATATATGAGGCCATGATATCATTTCCATGGAGAATTATTCCACAGAGATGCTGGGATGAGACTACCGGAGAGTCGCATGCCCACCATAACCACGGTGGCCCTGCAGTTTGCATATGCGGGCATGTCGCTGTTCACGGAGGCGGCTCTTACACAAGGGATTAGCCCAGCAGTCTTCGTGTTCTACAGGCAAGCCATTGCTGCCATTTTCATTTCACCCAATGCTTATTTTGATAAAAGGCACCCACTGTTCTCTCCTTTGCTTTTTATTTTTTGCCAAGCTTCCTAAGTCATCTCCTTGGAGATTCTACGTCCTCCATGGAGATTTTAGAGTCACTAGTATTAAACTGGTTGTTACAGTTACACCCATATGGCTGGGAATGGAGGGCTGAGATTATCCCATCCGACTGAAGAAGGCATAACCTGTTTGCACCGCAGAGCATCACATCCTTCAACATAGTTCCGCGTCGAGAAAACGTGTCGAAAGAAGACTAGCGAATCCATTATTATCTCCCAACCATTATTATCCTGATAAATCCAACCGTTGAGGCAAGTTAAATGGGATCAATGAGACGGTGGAATTTCAAGATGGGGTCCACAGTTAATAATTGACATGTTTGACATTGAAAGGTTGCCAAATACATCTCATACAAGTATCGAACAATCCAGACGGTGCGTGATCAGCAACGTAGTCATGATGGAGTTAAGGCTCTAAGCTACATGTTTTTTAAAAATTCAAGCACCTAGTCAGCTAGTGTTGTAACAGGGATGGGGATTCCCAACACGCAGCCATGGTTGATGCTCAAATGGAAAGTTCATTGTCTATTGGACTTCAGGATAAATAACAATAGCGTAACCAAAGATATGATGGGGCCCACCAGGATATATTCATGAAACAAAGAATTTCCAGACAAGGTATCACCTGAAACTCAAACAAATTAGTGTTTTTGTAATTTCAATGGTATTTCGAATCACACTGCAAAATGCACACCACAACTAAAAGTGGGCAAAAATTAAACTGTGTTGGGACCATGATCAATGCAACATCATCTAACTCCACTACCAACCAGAAGAGTTGAAGACCAAACTTCACCCAACTAGAGGAGTTGGGGACTTTATAAGCTCCACCCAAATAGAAGAGTTGTGAAATTTACAAGCTCCACACAAATGGAGGAGTTTGGAAACTTGCTGCAAGCTCTACCCAAATGGAGGAATTTGAAAATTTGCAAGCTCCAAACCAACTAACAAAGTTGAAAATTTTGCAAGCTTCACCCAAATAGAGGAGTTGGGCAATTTGCAAGCACCACCCAAATGGAGGAGTTTGAAAATTTACAAGTATCACCCAAATGGAGGAGTTGAGAAATTTGCAAGCTCCAACCAAATGGAGGAGTTGGGAAATTTGCAAGCTATAACCTAACTAGAGGAGTTGGAAATTTACAAGCTCCACCAAACTAGAAGAGTTGGAAAATTTATGTGCTCCACCCAAATGGAGTTGAAGAAATTTACATTTCACCCTCAAAGAGAGGAGTCGAGCTCTTGGAGCCTATAAATATCCCTCCCTCTCTTATTCCACAGATAGAATCTTTTGGACAGAAGAAGTTTGAGAACTCTTCACAAGACAAGTACCTCACCTAACTACCATGATTTCTGGCCTATTGGCAATTTTCTCTTAGTGTCAGAGTATACTCTGCCATGGCACATATATGAGTTTTACCCATGCTGTAATAATAGTGGGCCCTACATAATTGTAATGAACAACAAGATAATATAATTTTGGATAGTTAAAACATATTAAAACATGTTAAAACACTAATTAGACCCTATGAATAGCCAAGTTGCTTTGCAAAATAACTCTTAGAATCAA
Source organism: Pouteria campechiana (assembly GCA_036873735.1). Taxonomy (NCBI): domain Eukaryota; kingdom Viridiplantae; phylum Streptophyta; class Magnoliopsida; order Ericales; family Sapotaceae; genus Pouteria; species Pouteria campechiana. The sequence goes on from JAYJMB010015115.1 coordinate 30,819, forward strand.
AGAGATGGTGATATGCACCCTACCCATTGTCATAAGCTAATTAGGAACTGTTATTAGCAATAATTATATTTAGGCTTAATTAACTTAAGCATAATTAAGTTTATTTCATGTAACCTGTCTTCGTGGTCTCTCACGGGCCAACAATAAATATATTTCGTTTTTGATTTTTCACGGGATATTAAAAAATATTACTTACCTAATCGCCTAATTATTTAAGTCTAAGACTAAGTCACTGAGTCAACTTCAGTAAAAACTACTTTAATCAACCAAACCCAATTTACCTAATTTCTCTTTTCTTACTTCTCACGGGTAAATAAGAGAGCCAAGTCACTTGTTGAGTCATCCAAGCATAATTAACTAAGTCAAACCTCGTCTACTTGGTCCCACTTTTTCTAAACTTCTCACGAGCAAATGAGAGAGCTGAGTCACCAAAGCGTGATTTACTGAATTAAATCTAGTTATCCTAGTTCCGCTTTTCCTAAATTTCTAATGGATAATTAAGAGAGTTGAGCCCTCACTGATTGTAATTCATTAAGTTCAAATGCCTAGTTTACTTGGTTCTATTCTTCTTAGGCTTCTCTCAGAATATGAGATAGCTGAACTATTGAGTTACTAAGTCATGACTTACTAAATCAAATGTTGTTGTGACTTAGTCAAAGTCACTCATCTTTCTTAAGCTTCCTACAGTTATAAGGAGAGCCGAGCAATCTCAAATTACCAATTTTCTTCTTAGCCTCTTTTAGGTCTAAATGGAAAAGAAATTACCCTATTCTGGTTTCTTCTAGGACAAGCCAATAGGATAAAAAAATTAAGTTGACTCTAATCTAATTTAAATCTGTATCATCCTCTTTGCCTATGAGGCGATCCACAAAATGTCAAGTCATCATAATATGGTTGGCAACTCTAAAGATAACACACCCACTCAAAGGAGAATGTATTTCATTTTTTTTGTTTCTAAATATATTGTACTTTTCTTTTAATGAAAGAGTTTTTTCATTGTAAAGATTGTGGTATGGGAATGATTACACAATTTTTAAATGTATACACAACAAGTATAATTAACTTAAGATATCAATAAAATAAAAATTGTTTCATTTGTTACGACAATATCTTTTTCCATTTTTTATTCTTCCTTTTTTGCCTTGGTAAAAGAAGTAATATAATATTAAATATTTTTCTCTCCTTTGCTTGTTTTTTTATTTTTATTTTTTGCCAAGCTATCGCAGCTGTCTCCATGGAGGTTTATACGTCCTCCGTGGAGATTCTAGAGTCGCCAGCACTGACTTGGCTGTCAACGTGACACCCATATGGATGGAAACGGAGGGCTGAGATTATCCCATCCGACTAATGAAGGTATGTATGACCCGTTTGCACAGGCGAGCTTCACATCCTTCCACACAATTCCAAGTCGAGATTACGTGGCGTCAGAAGACTAGCGAATCCATTATTATCACCCAAACGTTATCCGATCGCCGCGCATGCAAGTGGGATGGGGCCGGCGAATCCAGACAAGGCCCCAGGTTACTAAATTATTTGGAAAAAGTGCGGCCGCATAATTAGATAAGCAAATCCAGACCGTCCGTTTTAAATCATCCACATTTGACTACCTATTCTAAAGCTTTTGATGATCAGAAGGTTCAAGGGCTTACTATCCTTACCATCTTAGCCGTCCATTTTCCATGCTGTAGAATAATCCGAAATTTAACCTTTCAATAATCATCATGGTTGTTCTAAGTCTGGACAAGATTTGCAGATGCAATAATGTAGGTTGCTGGTGGTCCTGTACGGCGGCACAGAGACATCTCATCTCCAATCACGTGCAAACAAACATTAGGTCTGTCTGCAACTTGGATCAGACCAAGCCAAATAATTAAATTAAAAAAAGGATGAATTTATAAACCTTTAAAAAGTTTTTAAATCACATGGCATGGAACCGGAGAGACGGATGAAATCATACTCTTGGCATTAATCTATGGTCGAAATCAAACTTACATTTTCGATTATAAACGCATGTCTTTTTCTCTTAAAATAACCTATTTATGTTTTCTTTTTCAATAGGTTGGGTAAAATTATTCTTGCCGTTAATAACATCATTTTTATTTTCATGTTTGATCAATCGATGATCGTAAATTAGGAAATAGTGGCTCCGCAGTATGGGAGTTGATACACAAGATGGACGGAGTGAATGCGTGAAAATTGGGGTCGGGACCCGCAAATGATAATGTGGGTTAAGATTGTTCATACAATGCATGGATCCAGGTCAGAGGTATAGAATATATAAATATATGAGGCCATGCTATCAATTCCGTGAGGAATTATTCCACAGAGAGGCTGCGATGGAATTGCTGGAGAGTCACATGCCCACCATAGCCACGGTGGCCCTGCAGTTTGCATATGCGGGCATGGCCCTGTTCACGGAGGCAGCTCTTACACAAGGGATGAGCCCAACAGTCTTCGTGTTCTATAGGCAAGCCATTGCTGCCATTTTCATGGCACCCATTGCTTATTTCGCAAAAAGGTCTCCCTCCCTCTCTCTCTCTCTCTCTCTCTCTCTGGTCTCTGACAAAGCTAACATTCACCCTCCCTCTCTCTCTCTCTCTCTCTCTCTCTCTCTCTCTCTGGGTGGTCTCTGACAAAACTAACATTCACCCTCCCCGTGGTCTCTGACTAAACTAACATTCATCTAACTGCCTAAATTGTGGGAGGTCAATACACTAGACATACAGCCTAAATCGGATCAATACAACATACACATAATACTCTCTCTCTCTCTCTCCCCTTCTCTCTTTGTGGTGGTCTCTGACAAAACTAACATTCATCCTCCCCTTGGTCTCTGACTAAACTAACATTCATCTAACTGCCTAAATTGTGGGAGGTCAATAAACTATACATACTGCCTAAATCGTGAGAGATCAATACCCTATACACATAATACTCTCTCTCTCTCTCTCTCTCTCTCTCTCTCTCTCTCTCACTTACATTCGTAATGATTGAATGATTCTATGCCAAAAATTGCCTTTAATGTTAATTAATATACATTTACTTGTGATATCGAAACTTATGTTCATTAAGAATTTGTATGTATAAAAAATAAAATTATTTGGGAGAAAATATATGGCTGCTAAATTTTTTTAATAGCAAGTGGGACACGCATGTAATTTATCATCTACACCCTTCAAAATCTGCTTTCCAGTTAGCTAAACATTTTATAAAATTTTACTCTATATCGTTTGTTGGAATGTTGATAATTTGTTTTCCTGACATTTTAGCTTCATTTACAATACATCTATCTAAACAAGCCCAAAATTTCCATCTCTAAAGCACAACTGATCAAGAAATATAAACCATCCAAATCATGCATACTTATCCAAAGGATGGATGCTTCAAGAAACAGCAGCAAGTGCAACAAACGCATGAAGTAGGATGGGATTCTCCTTTTGCCTTCCCCTTTTGAACTGTTTGTCATAAACTACTACAAGAGTCCAACAGCTAAGCTAGTGAAGCTGTTGTTTCCATGTCGGCTGAGGGGTACTCTTTACTACCATCAGCAATAATTAAGTGAGGGTAATAATTCAGCCAACCACTTGTTTTGGACTGTAGCGGGCAGAAAATTTACGTTGTATCCAACTCTCCGACCGCAGAAGCTCTCGAACATCGCGCATTATGTGTGACAGCCATGCATCCACGACCCTCCTTTCTTATGTGGCCCACGTTGATCCGTAAAGTGGGACCTATAATGCATTTTATGTTCATTTCACTGTAAAGAACATTTTAGATATGATTTACTTCTTTAATCTTAACGATTGGGCAACACCAATAAAAAAATAGTACTTAAACATTTGCCAAAAAATATAATATAACTCATTTTTATTAATTTGAATTTTTAATTTATCTAGTCAAAAAATATATTTTTTGTAATTTGATAATAAAATAATATAGTTAACTTGTGGTTTTAAAATATTTTTAATATATTTTTTCTCTCATTTTCATGCTGATGTGATATACAACTACTCCCTAATCAATTTATCTTTTCACATTATCACTTATTTTTCTTCTTAATATCTTATTTATTTTATGATTGACATTTCTTTTTCTATTACTTGTATTATCATTTACCTTTTTCCACTCGTATTACTTTTTCCCTCTTTTCTCTCTTTTAACCCTCTTTTCGCCAAACCAAACACACTGAAGAAAAACAAACACAGGAGGAAGTAAATCAAATCTAACCACATACAAAGGTTAACAGAGTTTATATACAAAAGATGTGCCGTGGGCTGGAGCTTCTCTCTCAAAAGAGAGGGGAATGTGGCCTCCCGTTACAAAACCCATCAGAGAATATTTGGAATATTACGGTTTATTTTTGCATATGCATGAGGCGCGGAGCACGTGTGCAGCCAGTGGAAACACAGCAGCCTAGCTACAAGCAAGAAACAATCACGTAGTGCAGAATTTGGATCATGGATACTTTAATTTTAATGAGTTAACATTAACTAACTAATACAAATATTTACATAAATTTAGACATTTACATTATTTAAATAATATTATAACAAACATTAGGTTGTTAGGGCCTTAAACCAACCCAACTCTATCTTAAAACAATATATGTCAAGCAAAGTGGTATAGTTGCAATATCGAGTAAAAAATGCAAGTATATTTGTGAGTAAAACATGCAAGTATATTTGCAAAGAAAAAAAACAAAAAAAAAAAGAATAACGAAATATTTAAGTATATTAAAATGGGTCATATTATGATTTTCTAGTAAAATATTGAATGGCAATATAAACTCAAAATGAAAATGTGGGTCTCGTTTACCTGAGGGACCCAATCTGTGGCGAAGGGTTACTGACCACCTACGTCTACCTTACAGTCATGTAGACCCTTGATTCAAAACTTGCTGCGGTGAGCACTTGCTGAAGTGTCTTTTAATTGAATTAAGGAGGAAGCTTTTGTTGCTCTGTAAAACAGAGCAGATCAGCTCTCAAAAACTCCATCTATGTTGCATTGATTCATGCGCATCTCTGTGTTTTAAACCTCCAATTTGGATGATTGTTTGCGCACCATATCTGTGCAATCTCCTATCAACTGAGAATTGGTTGTGTTGATAGAGATTGCACAGAAATGGTAGAAATCTCCAAAATGGATATTGCGTGTTGAGAAGTTTAAAATAACTGCGTGAAATGGAGCTTGTCCAGAAATGGTAGAGATTTGCACATATTCTCAATTGAGTGAGTTGAGCTTTCATGTTGAGAAGTTTTGTGCATTTAAACATTTAAACAACCAACACCATTTAAACATTGTTTTCTCATGTGCAACCCAGAAATTTGCTGGTTTGGATTGTTTAACTTGGATGCATGTGCACATCAAACAGCTTCACATCACTCTTTTAAGAGCCCTAACTGCTGCGTGATTCACAGGAGAGAGCCAAATGCAGCTGTCATGGGAAAGAAGAACTTATCATTGATATTTATTACTTCTCTTATTGGGTATGTTTTAATCTGTTTCGTGGATTACTTATCATCTATAATTTTATTCTATCCGGTGAATCTGAGCCACCCATGAATATAAAGCTATTGCTACATTGGACTGGAAAATACTACCAATCTGATGATCAAAACAATCTTCTTCATACACCTAAACTGAATCCTCCTTTTAAGGAATTGATGGGTTCATCAGACGAAAGCGATATGGAGTTGGCGACCAATGATCAGTTTGTTGAACCAAAATAATTGGCGCAGATCATTGCTCTGTTTCTATCTCTAACAAAATGCATTTGCACCATCATAAGTTGAAAATAAACGCTACCTGGTTGCTGTCTCCTATCTTGGTTTAAGGTGAATCTGATTGGATTTATTTGCAGGATAAGCACCAACCAGAACTGCTATTTTATGGGAATGTATTACACATCGTCCTCAGTTGCAACTGCCATGACTAATCTACTTCCAGCGATTACATTTGTCCTAGCTGCTGCTTTGGGGTAAATCCAATAGCTACTTGCTTTAAATTTATAATAAGCAATATGTATAGGTATTAAATCCAGAATTCGAAGAAGCCTTGAATCATGCAATAGTTATCTTTCAAAAGAAGAAAGAAAAGAAGACAACTTATTCAATCACACCCTCACTTCAAATTGTAATCTGAGATATGAAATCAGTGTGATTTTCTTAACCAAATTAAGCACCATCATGCATCTGATGGGGAGCTTGATATTCTGCATCTGTTGTGTAGACAGTAACTTTCCTAAGATATGAGATATATAGCAAACCACCATCATGCATCTGATGGGGAGCTTGATATCCTGCATCTGTTGTGTAGACAGTAACTTTCTTAAGATATGAGGTATATAGCAAACGGTAGAATGACTACCAGCAATAACATCAGCCTAGTATGTCTGTCTAATCAAGCAACTGAAGAGGAATGATGATCCTACACAAGATCATGATCTCCAACATAAAAAAATACGATCATATCTATTTTCCTTCAAGTGCTTCAAGATCCATGTAATGCGACATTGTTTTAAGAATAAATTCCATTTTTATTGTCATAAAGTAGACATCATTTTAAGAATAATTTCCATTTTTATCTTCGTAAATTAAAAATAATATTGATAACTAATCATTACATAAACAAATGGTACTTCTCTCCAACAGAATTACTAGAGATGGATTCAATTGGTTGATGTCGATTTAATGAATCAGGTTAGAGAAAATCAACTTAAGAAGTATTCGCAGCTTTGCTAAGATAATTGGGACCATTGCCTCGGTCTTGGGGGCAGTTGCCATTGCACTGATCAAAGGCAGAAAGCTTCTCAACTCCCAATCTCTAACACTCTACTCTATCCTCCAATCAACTGGTGAGAATTGGGTCTCTATCCTCCAATCAACTGGTGAGAATTGGGTGTTGGGTTGTTCTCTTCTCTTGGTAAGAAGCTGTTGCTGGTCACTTTGGCTTATTTTACAGGTAAATACGCAACAACTTCTTCAGGCCCAGTACAAAATGGTTACTCCTTTTTCCTTTTAACAGTTACTCCTTTTTTCCTTTTCTTTTCGTTCTCCTTTTTTTCTATTACAGGTGCCAATGTCTGAGAGCTATCCTGACCATCTATCTTTATCGACTTGGATGTGCTTCTTCGCAGCCATCCAAACAGCAATCATTGCCATTATCTTTGAACCAAATCTGGAAGCTTGGAAATTCGATTCCAGCATTAAGATCTTATGTTGCATCTATTGTGTAAGTAGTCTTATAAACTACTTGACTCTCTTGATTCCTGAAGACTGTGATATACAAGCAAACAGAAATTGAATAAAATCATTTGATTTTAGAAACAGCAAAAGCCATAGAGATCAAACTATCTAAATTATTTTCCCCAACACAAAATCTATGATCACTCAAGATTTTAGGATTTTTTGATTGTTATATCCAACTTAATAGCACTCCAATGTCACCTAAGAAGTTGAAGTTGGCATGCAGGGAACCATAGGCTCTGGGGTCGCATATTTTGTGCAATCATGGTGCATTGCAAAAAAAGGGCCGGTTTTCAATGCAATGTTCAGTCCTTTGTGTACAGTAATTGTGACAGTTACAGCTTGTATACTCTTTCATGAGAAGCTTTACATGGGGAGGTATGTTTTCTTAGTCTCCATTCTCAAAAGCATTTATAGGGTTTGTAACCGAGTCTAAGCACAAAATTGAAGAATTCGGGGCTAGCAATGGCTCAAAGGAGTTGTTGGTACAGCTATTATTTTCAATTATCATGTAATTATACTAATAACACGAATCTTTTGCATTTCAGCTTGATAGGCTCTATTGTCGTAGTGGCTGGTCTCTATGCTGTTCTTTGGGGTCAGGCCCGTGATCTGGCAACCGAAAGAGAAGTCAGGCCCATCAACGTCACTTCACCGATAAAGGACTCATCAGACGAATCAAGCAAAGATCTCAGAATTGAGATCAAAGAGCCCCTACTGGGAGATAAGTTGTACGATGCTGATCAAAACGAGACTACTCACTGATGACTTCCTTCTTGAATTCAATTTTCCTCTTCATTTGCTTTGCTAATTTGCAAATTTAAACAGAGTTTAAAGCTGAGTCCATAGCCAACTGTTCAAAGTCATGCTTCTCCATTTTTAAGTCATCTAAGTGCTTAAAGGCTTCTACTGACTGAGATTTCTCCTCCCTTTTAAGTACTCTGTTTCACCTAAAAAAGGCTCACGGACGCTTTCAAAGCAGAGGATGCCAAGTAATCCATGCTATAGGAAGTAGTAAGCAGCTTTTATGAGTAAATATACACAAACATTCTCTCATCCAATCATACAATGTTAAGAAACGTTTAGAAAATCAAATTGGAGGTTGAACAGTTTGGGTGTTTGGTTCTGGTTCAACTGCAAACTGGTTTAAACCGGTAATGTCAACATGATATAATTATGATGTAATAATTATTTTACATATTTAATTTTTTAAAATAAAAATATATTTAAAATGCATAATAAACAACCTAAGAGAAATAAAAACCCATCACATATGTATAAATTTAGTAAAATTAGCACAATTAAAATGCTGTAGTAATAAAAAATTACTAATCTCAATGGATTTAAAATCTTGGCTTCATTTGATACTTCAAAGTTTAATCTTTTCTTATCGGTTCTAACGGTTTACATGATTTGCTAAGGGAACTGACGATCGGCCTCACCTAGACTGGTGCCCTAGTTGGCTACCGATTTGACTGATCGAACCAACCGGGGGGTTGGTTTTCGAAACACTAATGATAAGTAATTTGGTGACCAAGTAAAAATAAAATAGGCT